>JNDP01001020.1:0-129875 GCA_000696975.1 Apophysomyces trapeziformis B9324
TTTGGTTCTGCCACGGACCTTTACATTCTCCAGGAAAAAAAAAAAAAAAAAAAAAGCCTGCTTACAGTGACAAAAAAGCAGGAGGTACTTGCCGAGCCTCATCCCTTGACAACGCAATTAAACTAGCCGGAAAAGGAGCCGATAGAAATGTTACATGGTTTATTTTACACACAAACGGCTGCTCTAAGACGTTGTTCGTAAATATTTGACATGGGGGACAAAGAAAAAAGTTAACAAAACTAGAGATAATTCATCATCTTTTACGTTTCTTGATGGGTTGCAAGGCGTAATCCTCGTTTTCAGACTTGGAGGAATTTGTTGCAGGCGATTGGCCTTTGTATGGATACAGATGGTAATCTTGTAGTCCGAGTGGAGGTAGATCACGATTTTCATGGTTTTCTGTCAGCTGATGGGAATAAGCCGAAGGAGCCGACAGGTTGTGAATAGAAGGCAGTCTGAGTTCATGAGGGGTCCCTGGAGTCTGGGGAGGTGCTTGTGTGAGTGGCTGCGGTGGCATCGGAGGGTGTGGAGGAGAAGGCGTTGAAGGAGGAGGATGAGAAGGAGGATGAATAAGCGCTGTTCGTGAAGAGGAAGGTACCGGAGACGAGGAATTTCTGTCTTTGTTTAGAAAATTGTTCACTGTCACTGGATCGAGATTGGCAACGGGCAAATTCGATTGCAGTATGGTTTTTAGCATATCTTCGATTGTCTTTAACCTTTCTTCGATGGCTTCCAGGGCGGCTTTACTGGGGGCATTCCGCCGGTCGTCGTTATGCGAAGATGGGTAGACACACGGGACAGCTGACTTTTGACAATTGCGACAAGGCTGTTCTCCATTGCATTTTGTTTTCTTACGTCGGCATTCGCTACAGGCGCTTACGATCTTTGCGCGTTTTCTTCGGGGTTCGGTTGCTTGTTCGTCAGCAGGCATCATAGGGGACAAAAAAGGAAGGTAGATATTTGTTTTGTTAAAAGGGAGTTGAAAAGGACAGACCAAAAAAGCACAAAAGGAGGGAAAGGAGGAAAAAGGGAAGGGAAAAGAAGAATAGTGAAAGAAGAAGAGGAGGAGGGAAATACAAAGCAAGAGTGGCGTCTGATTGGATGATCATGTCCGGACCAACATCGGGCAGACACCGAGGCGTGCACGAGCACGACGCCAAAAAATGGCACTTCACCCCCTGCAAGCTGTGACTTGTCACGGTTATGGAAACGCACAAGCCACATGGGTTTAGGGCACTGCACATTTCACCGACATTGCCAAGGGAAACTTCCTGCCGCAGGTCCATCTCTATACACTGTCTCATGCAATACACCACTCTTTTTTTCCATTAGTAGATAACAGGACAAAATTGCGGAAGAATATCCTTTTGCGATAGACCTACTTTATCTAAGATATGTCGCTTAGAGAGAGGCAATAACAGCTTATTCATCCAACGGGGTCTGCCGAAGAGAATATCTTGGGCTGAAGCCAATCACATTCAAGCACCTCATTGGTTCTCGGTTTGTAACGGAGAAATATCAAGGATTGATATCCTCCCCTTGATTGGACAGACCCGCTCCAAAATTAATCTTGATGACTGTAGTTACTCATCTGTCAAAGCAACAAATGCTGCTGTTAATTTGACAGCAAAGGGTTGGCGAGGAACATAGCACATTTGTGGAAAAGGAAACATGTGAGAAAAGTGCAAAAACAAAACAAAACCAAAAAATATACTTTGTTGAATAAAGTTGCTATATCTGATTGTCTTCATCATGGCTGATGGGAGTATGACTGTGTAACGCAACCAATACACGAGGGGGCAATGACTATTCTAAGGAAGATGCAATGAAGTGCACGTTTACTTCCCAGGCACATCCGATACTGCACATAGCACAATGACAAAGAAAAAAAAACAGCATTAATCTTATCACTATTATAAGCAAAATCTAAAAGATAAAAGACTAAAATCCCCCTTTCTAACATAATAACAAGACTTCAAGAGTATGGTGCATGTTTTATGAAGAAGGATTAGTGTTTATATAAAAGAAGTATTCAAAATGATCTTTTTTCTGTTTATCTTGCTAGTTGATTCCTCTACTGATATAAAAACGTTTCAAGACATCAAGGTAATATACATTACGTCCGTTAGTGCAGCTTTCTTTTTGACTTTTCTGGGAGATTATTTGAGGAATCTGACTTTGAAGTTATTTCAGTATGATTGGGCAATTTTCTTCATTTTCAACTCGAAATTCAACAGATCCCCGAACGTCTGGATATCTGTTTCGATCATTATTCCCCCTGCGCCCAATGTGGCATGCCACTGTACTGCTCTTTCTTTAAGTGGCGCATCGTATTCTGCCAAGACAACTTCTTCTCTCCGCTTGGCGTAGTCCTGACGTGTCTTCAGTAAGAAACGGTAAAATTCAATCGTCTCTGGGCTTTCGTATCCATCCCATAATGATGGTGAATCGTATTTCTGCCGTTCTGCGTTCATTTCATCTATATAAGATTGCATTTCATCCAGTTGCCGCCCCAGTCGAACAACTGTTTCTCCTAAGGATTGTTGATATTCTTCGTAAGTCAGGTATAGGCACTTCGCCCCAAACTCAGAACATCGTGTGCAGGACGGCAGCGCGTTGTCACATTTTTTCTTGAGTTCCCGACACCGCATACCTACATGGTAGCCGTTAACGTTTGACAACGTTCTTAGATGCTTAGTTACATGCAGTTGAGTTTCTTGTGCGTTTTTTTGATCGAGAACTAGGTGATGATGACGATGGTGACGATGGTGATGATGATGATGATGATGATGCCGATACGCGAGGGACCATGGATGATAAAGAAGTCAGAAAGAAGAGATATAAAAACAAAAGAAGAGGAGGTTAAAAAACAAAAGCGGAAACGAATAAGAGATTGTTACAAAAGTGAAAAAGAAGCAGTGAAACGAGAGGGAAGAGTCAACTGAAATGTAGGGTACAGGCTCATATAAATAGAAAGTTGCTAAAAGCCAAAAATCTTAAATCTGCTCCATTGTCGTATTTCGGTGCGCATAGATAAAGCCCCAATGTTTGTACCGTAATCATTCAATTGAGAAAGGAAACCATGTTCATCCTTGTACTTCCGTCTTCTATCTTGATTTTCGTCGATCCCCCTCTTTTTTTTTTTTTGCCATGTCGTCACCATGTCTCATTTCCCATGGTAACGCTGTTTCTTTTTTTCTTTCTATCCAACGGAACGACAGCTCACAGAAAAAAATTCAGTGACGACATTTTGAACGGACTTTTGGATCTCATTTTGGCCAACTACATTTTGCTTGGTAATCCTTTTCGTTCTCGTCCATTGAGCCTGTCCAAATCAAGAAAATCTTATTCTTATTGTCCATTTGGAAGGATGAATGGGAACCGCTAAATAAAGCCAAATAAGGTGATACAACATACCGCTCAGACAAACTTATTGTGTCTTTGCAAGTGGCGTGATCCCAACGAAACTTTTTGTGCTTAGCCATATTTGGTCGGCGTGTCTCTGTCAACGTTAAACTTTTAATTTCCCCTCGTGAACACAGTTTCAGTTAACGCCTACTCAGTAGCTTTCTTCTTTGCATATAAAATATCTTATTCCTTGTAAGTATCGGCATACCCGTTTCGTAAGTAATATTGTTATGACATAGACAGATGTCACACGAGAGTTTAGCCAGACTCGGTGTTACTTTGACCATTGCACAAGCAAGGTGTGTGTTGCCACAGTCAGTACACTTGCAAACCCCGTGTGTATCACTGCAGGTTTTTTTTTTCTTTTTTCAAGAGAAATGAAAGCTCCCGTCGGGAAAACGCTGACGTTTGTCTATTGCGTTCATACTACACATCCGGAAACCTCTTTCCTTCTTTTCTTTTCCCTAAGATGTTTCAAGTAACGCCACATGACATTCGCTTTAATTCAGCGGCTGCAAACCTTCGTAATACCCTGGCTTGGAAAACCAAGGTTGCCAGTTGGTTGAGACAAGGACTCCTAAAAAGCTCCGCAAGCTAGGCACACAATTTCCCAGGTGGTAGAGAGGATACAATCTAACTGTAAACTTTATGCAAGACCTCAATAATTAAAGATAATTTATCTAAACGTTTTGGCTCCTATCCAGTTTGCACAGAATCGAGACAATGCCTAGCATGCCCAAAAGCAACCACATTGTCACGAGAACCTGCAACCATATGCGCAGAATCTGCAGGGCTCTGGGTAACATGGGCATTATTTTAGCAGATCTTTCCAGTTCTGTCAAATCGAGATTGTGCCACACGTTTCAAGAGAAATAAATATAGTGCCTTCGGAGCCACTAGCCACGTTGTTCTTATCCGGTCGTCTACTATGTTCGTGCCACTTTTTGACTAAGGATCTCGCCTGTATATTGCATATACGGTTATTAACCTAGCTGTTTGTACCATAGTCAGTAGCACGGAACAGTCAACATGACATGTGCTTATTCGTCTTTAGAATGTCCTGACCAAACTTTTAACCGTTTACTCTGGGCAGGTTAGGATTGCGGTTGCACCAAATGCAAATGCACCCGCGGAATTACCGTTAATGCTTAAGATAAAGCACAAGCGTTACTTGGTATATTTTCTGCTCAGCAACCATAATAGAACTATTGCCTTCAATGGGATCGATCCAGTTTTCTGTTGGAATGGGATCAAGCAGATTGGAATGAAGCGTGAGAAAGTTCTAGGTGGGGACACTTTAGGATCAATTGGCATGTCCATTGCAGAATGTAACTTCTATTGGCAGACTTTAAATACTATATTGGTGAGTGGAAACAAAGGCTATTTACACCTTTTCAAGCATTGCGAAAATTGGAAGGCAATGGTTGATCAGTTAACGATATGTGAGGTTTGACCGTGTGAGCAAACACCAGAAGGTGGCAATTGTGATACATGCATGATAAGCGGATAAACAAACAAACTCGCAATAACAACGTTTTGCCATGCTCGGTAGTTCTGTGAGGTTATGACTATTTGGATAACAGTCTATAGCCGTATTTCTTTTTTCGCGCTTTAAGGTCCTTGCGCTCTCGATTCATTCTCAGACTTCGATCGTGTTGCGTTCCTAAAAGGTGTTTCTGCCGGTGATTATTGTCACGTAGAAACAACTGAATGTTTTGTACCCATTAGCCAACCAAATCCTAAAAAGAGCTTTGTCTAGAAATGGGACTTGATGTTCTTTCGTTCGTGTCAAATCTATCAGTTTTCGCACGTGTGTTAAAAATTTTGACACAAGTGCTTCTCTGAGAAATCAAGCACAGCAACGGCTATTTGTTCAGATAATTTTTTATGTATCTCAAAGCGTAATTCTTGGTACCATTTCTGGCAGCAATTCTGATGCAAGAAACGTATATTGTGGGACAACCAAAAACCACACGATTAAACAAGCATAAACAAATAGTTGTAGCGTATTGTTAACGGCGATAATTAAGCGTACATGCCCCATTGTTTGAGTGTTGTGCGTTCTCGCCAACATATATCGGCGTTCTCACGTACATGTGACGCGGAACTGCAATTCATGAGATGTGGCAAATATGCTTAAATTTTGAACAGGTTGTTTGAATTCAGATGCTATAACACATATGGCTACTATGGCTCCAAGTTGCAATGCTCCTGACGTCATGTCTAATGGTTCTATGCAGGTACAGGGTAGTTGAGGTTCTTCCCCTACACTTAGAACCACATAGTGCTAGGCTATTGCACTTTGGTTATTGTCGGTGCAACAACCTGGATTGGCAAACGTAGGTGATACTATGTGTAAGATCAGCTTTGTTTTTTTGGAATTCAAACCAAAGGGATCTTTCACTTCACCGAAGACCCCAACAAGATCACCTTGTGTAACAGCGATTATCCCACACCGTTACTTTCTCCCAATTCAGTACAAAAATTGTTTATAAAGAGATCGTTTAGTTGTCTTGTGCTTGGAACTACCAAATAAGTTAAGATCTGCTATCAACTATGACGTTTACTTCTTGTTGACGCTATGAACTGCAGCCAGAAACGCTGCATTTTTGGGTATAAAAGCCAAAAGCCATGAAAGAATCGATCTATGTCAAAATCTGGAATTGGTATTAGAATCTCGAACAGATAATTTTCCCTGTAATCTAACAAGTCGCGTTAGCGCGCTTCAAGCTTTCTATAACAAACAATCGGTCTGTAAGTAGACTAGATAAAAAGAACAAAGTGTAGCCTTTTTATTCGTCTTCGATAGTTTATTGCTTATTACTCCTTTTCCTTTGGGGGAAAGGTGTTATGACCTCGCAGAAAAAGGAAGTTTTAGCTTATGCAGAAAACATTCCGAGTGCGACGAACCTGTTTGGTCAAATCAACGTGGTCCATGTAGTCACTATGAAGGTTGTCATTATGCAATCTAAATACGGATTAAGTAAGGTCCAGACTAAGTTCATCGGCGACAAGCTTAGGATATTGTCGGAAGAACTGCATAAAGAAGGGGCGGGAGATGAGATGCAAATGTTTGCGTTGGTCATGGATCATTATGGAATCTCCGACGCCAGACTTGATTCGATGAGACAATCCTGATCACGCGATGACCATCCTTGTGCATCAAACAACACGACAGCACCCATTGATCAGCGTAAAGTTGGATAACATATCCCCTTCGTGTCCAAAAATATTTAACTAGGATCGATCCTATCACTTATGTCCCAACTAATGCTTATTTATTAGTGTATATTTTCCTTGTTTTTCTAAAGAGCATGGCAGCACCGTTGATACTATTACCCGCTGCATTTTTTGCAGTTTCTGATCAGGTTTACAATGCTATTACAAATTGAGTTGCAGTGACTTGATAACACGAGAAAGCCTGCTTGTCATGGAAGTTGAGCATCACCAATCAAAGTAAGCGAAAATATATAAACGACCCTACGTTCTCTATTCCATTAGAAACATAGGAAGCAGACAGTTGAATTTCGTTTATATTATACGGTTAAAAACTTTGAAGCAGCTGATGATTTCCATCATCATAATGACCATAGTACGATGCATGTTGAAGAAGATATGATAGAGCTTTCAGCAGATGAGCCTGCAGTTGAGGACCAGATGTAATCATGTCAAGTGAGACTTCAGTTTCTGTGTTTGAGACTGCCGTGCCCACAGGGCCCCGTTCCTTTTTCCGAGTTGCCCGTCAAAGCATCTTTGATGAATCGATTCTTCATGGTTATGACATCGAGAACTATAGACATCTATTGCCTGCAGCAACCGTTCAATGTCGGTTCTGCAATGCAATTGTATGGCTGTGGGAGAGGACTAATAATTCCAGTCAGGCCCAACCCACGCTTCAACTTATGTTGTCAGGAGGGAAAAATAGTAATCCCAGTCATGCGCCCACCACCTCAGCTTCTGTGCGATTTGCTCACTGCAGATACTGAGACTGGAAAGCACTTCAGACATCATATTCGTGTCTACAACAACAACTTTGCATTTTCTTCTATGGGAGTGCAGTATGATCATGCTTTGGCAAATGCTGCAGGTGGATCGTACACTTTTCGGATCCATGGAAGAGTATACCATTGTATTGGGCCTTTAATTCCAAATGATGGGCACCAACCTGCTTTCTCTCAGATCTATATTTATGATGCCTCTGCTCAGAGTGCTCATCGCAGATCATACTACGAAGAGCTTAACCCAGCCATTTTAGAGTCGATTCAGCAAATGATGGCTGAAGTCAATCCGTTTGCTGCAACTCTTCAGCCAGCTGCGGAAAGGCTTCGTCATGAGCCAAATATCGATCTTCAGGTGTGCATTTCGGGGGATATTAGTCAGCACAGTCGTCAATATTCTGCTCCATCTACCGCAGAAGTTACTGTAATCATGCCAAACAATCCGGAAAGTGAACAGCAATCTATGCATCGAAAGGTCATGTACATCACTAAGTGTCGTATAGCTAGTATGTCGTTATACACCTTAATAGCGTGACTACAATACAGTGTCCCAATTTTGTATATGGATCATCGTATTCTACATGCAATGTTGCTCTCTTCTTTACGCATTGTAAAGACGATCAGACCATCTCACTACATGCATCATGTATCAAACTAAATGTACAGTTTAATCTATGCAAGGTGGTTCTTTCCCTCTTTCTTTACATCTCTCTATCCTCATAGAACTACACTGCATCCATAGAGACAACATATAGAACAATACGTTACACAACGCATACACTTACATTTAGAGACAACATATAAATAGTCGTGAAAACACAATGATAATAAAATAATTCGACTCAGTCTCAAAGGATTCTATTGTCCGATTTTCTCTTACCCAATTGTCTCTAACATATACCACAGAGATATTCCGGCTTCGCCGCGTTGTCCCAGGGATACCCCAAATGACTATATCCAACTATTGCCAGAATGGTGCCATTAGGCGCAAAATTTAGATGTTGTTATTCATGCCACCTGGCCAACATTGCAACAGCGGACGCCAGCAAATGACTGGGACCTGATCGGGAGAGCTGTGTTGACGCCTCTGAATGCTCATGCCCATCAGATTAACAAGCGGGCAACACAGTTCTTTCCAGGGCAAGTGTACAAGTACACGTCTATCGATTTGGTTGCAGATAGTACTACAGAACATGCCAATCTGTATCCGCCAGAGTTTTTAATTACTTTGGAGCTTACAAGCATGCAGCCTCACAAGCTGTATCTAAAGGTTGGCCAGCCTGTAATGCTTATCCGCAATTTGGATCCTCAGCGTGGGCTTTGCAATGGCACTTAGCTCATTTGCAGGAGGCTCTCCTCCCACCTGATTGAGGCTACTGTTGCAATTGGGGATCACGCTGGCGAAATCGTCTATATTCCACGCATTGAGCGGTTGTCCTCTGAATCCGACCCCCTTCCGTTCATTTTCCGTCGCCGTCAGTTTCTCGTTTGCCGGTGTTTTGCAATGACGATCAATAAGAGTCAAGGACAAACCTTTCAGCACGTCAGTTTGTACCTTCCTGAGCCTGTTTTCTCATGGTCAACTGTAGGTTGCTCTTTCTCGTGTTTCCTCAAAAAACAACATCCGGTTATTCTTTCGTAATTCTTCAGATCTGTCCACTGCAAGCACTCACAGCGTGGTATACAAAGAAGTCTTTCATTAACCAAATCGTCTATATGTTGATGTTATTATGTATGTTCTGTTTTCTATGCCACTAATTCTCTTATCCTCTTCCATTCTTTTGCTTTTTATGCTTTTATGCTTTTCTACGCTCTTATTCTCTTTTCTATGCTCTTCTCTATCTTAGATCTATAATATTACTTCTGTTCGTCAATAGACTTTTCCATGTTACTCATGTTAATGATGCGTTTCTGTCAGATTCTGCAATAACCACTTAAACTGAAGAGAATGGGTTGGGTTGGGTGGAGAGAGGAGGAGGAGGGGGAGGGGGAAGGCGGGTGCGCTGCGAAGCGAGCCGGGCCAAGGCTGACCATCCTCAGACAACGGTGTCTATATTCGTAAAAGCCGTGACAGGAAAGTTTGGTCCTGCACGATCCGCTTTTTCCACCATTGCAGCATGTGAGAGAAAGCTATTTTGTTTCTTCGGATACCTAACAAGCAGTGAAGAGGCAGAAAAACAGGCATTAATCTGAATAGTCGTTGCTATACTATTGGGATGTATTTGCTGGGTAACCTCGTCTCCATTTCTTGGGAAATAGTCAAACTGCGAAATGTCCTTTGAGGAATTATCGCCATTTTGCCTGTGTCTAAAGACACTTACTTCGCATGTTTTTGCTTCGTTTTCATAACGCATTATCTAACTTGCTTTGGCACTAACCATTCTCGGTGAACCAATAAATGTTGTCTTACTATTCTGCCACGTTGCTTGGTAAGGCTTCCAACGCATAGGCCATCCATTTCGCGACGGATATGTATAACTGCGTCGCTGCGATCAATGCACATTTGAATACTTATTCCTTCGTTAATCAAGATAACATGAACCTGTGAAATATGAATATCTTATACAAGCAATCACTCTACATACTGGACATGGAGATTTCGTTGACCACTGTTGTCAGAAGAACGAACCAGATTTAAAGATAAACATTGCTACCTAAGCAATTATATAATACATAAGGAGAACAATTACGAGCAGTGTAATTGTGCGTTAAACGATCGACACATCAAATCTTTTCTGAGAATATTTAACGGCGATTCATCCAACGGTATTGATCATGGTCAGAGGAGCGTTAGATGGTTTCCCTTGGTAACGGAAGAGATACCCACATCAATTTATTACGGTCTTAATCATAATGATTGAGTCATTTATGACGAACGTTATTCTGTCATATATGTTTGATCGTTTTCCTTCTTTTATTCCAATCTTCTTTTACACTTTTCTTCTTTAAGCTTCTTTTACTTTTTCCTTCCGAGTTTCAAGGAGATGCCACCTAAAAAGCGCAAATCAACAATGAAAAGAACAGGTATGACGAAATGTATTGTACAAGAACGTCTTCTTAATGGCAATGGCAGACGTAAGAAAACAGAAGTGCCATCATACTGATGAAGACGATAGCGGAGGTAACGCTTTTACTAGCGATTCACTATTTTAAGATATTGTATTAGACACTCTTGCCAAAGTGGATCTATCTCAAGTGTCAGAGAGTACCGTGAAGTGGCTGAAGACAGTCTGCGAACCAAGCAGAGCTCCACCTGTCCGAAAGAAGACCGATGAGGAGAAGGAGGCCGAGGCGAGGCGAAAAAAAGCGGCAAAAATCGAAGAATCCTATAAAGTCTATATAACCGATCCCAACAAATACTGCAAGGGCTGTAAAATTTCCTCGCCAAGGACAATGCAATTACATTCTCGCCGTTCAAGCAGCCTGTGTCCAAGCCATGTCGCATCCAAATCGGAAGATGCCAAAGAACGATTAGGGGAGTCACCCCTACAGTACACAAGAAAGATCAGTTTGGCTGCGGTGTGCAGCGAAAACATACTGCTTAGAATAAGAGACTTACAGACGTCTATAAGAAGTTAGTATTCTTTTTTTGTTGTGCTGAATTCTCACGCATGAAATGTGGTTTAGGTTTGACGCAGGAAACTGAGCTACTTTCTTCACGCTTTGTCCTTTGGCGATTATCTAACAGCAAGCCTATTCCGCATCTGTGCTTTCAGCAGGACTTTTTCTATGCATGCGGTCAAATGATTTTGGGAAGAAACATCACCTCAAGGCAAATACTACAGCAACCACAATTTCTCACAGACTTGCACACTGTCTACAAGGAATATGAGAAGTTAAGGACAGACCAAGACCACAAACCGTTAGTTGACATATCCGGTGGTATAATGCACTGTTTCGCGTCTACATGTGCTCAAATGGCAGTCGCGGCTTCCAATCCTGTAGTCGAAAATTATAGTCAACGTATGGAGAAGTATATCAAATACTGTCTCCAAATTGAGCTGGCAAGTAGAACACCTGTCAATGTTTTTAGGTTAACGCACTTTGTGCAAACGCAGGAAAAGCTCAAGATAGATATCACAACGGAAGATGTAAAGAAACTGGCCAAGTTTGCCTATGACATTGGGGCAAAAGTACAACCGCATTATCCGTACTCAGTTGTGCCAAGGGACGAATTCAAGACCGCAATCAATACGGTCTTGCAGAATGTCAATATTTGTCCTGAAAATGTTCCTGTCACATCAACCGAGCTGGCGGCTAAACCTCATGTCTATATGTGGCCTCTGTACGAAATTCTCGAGGACCTCGAGCCTTTAGGTGATACACCAGTCCGCAAACCGATGCCGATCCGTTCCCGAGGGTGGTTATTTCGCAAATTTTCTGAAAAATTAGAGAGTTTCAAGAATCTTTCAAGACGAAAAAAATCATTCTTGATAGGGAGGACCCGAAAAGCTATTTGTAGTCTAGCCGAAGATTTACCTAAGGTAACAGAACACAAAGGAGGGAATTCATCATGTTAAAAATGGGATATAGCTTGAAAAAGCAAACAACAACGGTGTCACAGTATAATTCTTTGGGCTAAGCAAACATCTCTTAATGCGCCAAACTTATTCGAGAAAGAGATACGATCAGTGTTCAAAGACGATATTTCTTCAGTAGACTATGTTTATATACAGAAGCTTTTGGCAAAAACTGCTAGAAAATTGGTCAGAGGGGTTTTTATGCCAAAAATCCAAGGTTTCAGCGAACGTGTATTTACAATCATGCCACGAACGGCAACTACCTGGTGATATATCCAAATAGATCACCAAACATTAGCATCATTGGTTGGAGTTAGCCAAAGAGCAAACAAAGACGAAATGTTTTGGGAAGCGTTTGATTTCACAAAGACAAAAGAAATACGATCATTGGATGAAATGAAGAACTCAAACCAGAAAATGTTTCGGTCACTCGCAACAGACGGTTGCACAGAGGCGTTTACGTTCTCCAGGAAAAAGCAACACTTGACTGAAGATAAGAAGTAGGCAAAAACTATGAAGGACTTTCAGGGGGATCTGCATGGCTTTGACTTGATAGGCGTAGATCCTGGGATAACGGATGCGTATGTTGCCAGCAATGGTCATGAAAAATATAGCCATGAGATCATATCATCATCCACGTAAGAATTTTACCACCTCGCCCATTGCAACGCAAGCAAAGCAATCATGGACCGTATGAAAAACGAAAAGCCTAAGATCCAGCAAATTGAAAAAGATATGCCTAGCGCAAAGACGGCCAGTGTATCTCAGTTCGATCGATATGCTCGCTTTTTATTGTTGCACATGTCGACATTACACCAATACTACGCCAGGAGGTATGCAAGCCTCTGTTTTTGGCGGTAAGCTTAAAATCGTCATTCTATGTGCATCATTAACTTTATGTACCGCTCATTGAAGACATATTGGTCGCCAACAGGCTAGTGACGAGTTTACGGAACGTTTAATATCCGGTGGCAGCAAATATCCTACAAAAAATACCAGAAATCAGAGAAGACAATCGTAAGCAAAAGAAGAAACGCCGGAAACGACAAAACAAGACCAAGGCAAGAACTGTTAAGCGAACGGAAATTCGGATACTGAACCGAGGTAGGAGTTAAAATGTGAAAATAGATGCTTTGTCGCTGACATGACAAGTCGTCGTCGTTTGGACTCTTCCCTGGAAAATAGAAGTAGAACCAGTTGTCGAAGGCTGCCGAATACATTTGCGAGATAAAAGTCAACAGATAATTTAAAAGATTGACTATGATAGTAGAAATAAATGGTCAAAGGCTACGCCGCATCCGACGAAAAGAAAGCCACTGTTTGCTTTTGGAAGTGCCATGTTCAATAGCACCTTGAAAGGCACACGAGCAGGAATTTCCAACATCATTAGAAGAAAGATTAAAGAGAATGAAGCCAGAGGACGATGCAAGGTCGTAGATGTTGACGAGTTCAAAACGTCCAAAATTTGTTCTGGCTGTGGAGCAGAGAAACTGCGTAACGTAAAAGGATCGCTGGGTCAGTCGTTGCATGCCGTCGTGCACTGCGAACAATGCAAAACGGTTTGGAATCGCGAATGTAACGCCAGCAGAAATATTAGACGTATTGCAGAGCATATGACTCTCAACAACAATAACCGACCATCACCTTTTCAAAGAAAACACCAATTGCTGGGACAAACCCCAAGCAAGACATGCAAGTGACTCAGTTCGCATAGGAAAGTGAAATTCACATGACTTTGCTAGTGTTACTAAGCGATTATGATCTATCCGACGCAGTGGAACGAGCCGAAGAAACTTCTATGAAAACTAAAGAAGAAGCTTTGCAGCTTTATAGCTGCCACTATAAGGCTACTCCACCTTGGAAACGTAAAATAGATTTGATTCTTTCTCTTTCTGTTGTCTTGGGAATGCACGCTCAAATGCTGCTGACGCTGTCATGAAGAAAGGTTGCGTACATCTGGTATTCTGAACTAAGCCGCGGTCATTTCGTTATGCGGCTGGCTGGCAGCAAATCATAAGATTCATTGCTTTCCCACGGCTACAACTATCATTCTGCTTCTCTACTTCTACCACCTGATGCAGAGTATATTTGACAGACAGCTAGAAAAAGAAGATCTGTATGCTATATTGAACTGTGTGGACAGCAGTACGGTAAATACCCTAACTAATCCCTCTCATCTTCCAAAATTTAACCGGATTACATAGCAAGAACAGATTAAGACCGAGTATAAACTCTTAGCATTACGTTACCATCCGGACAAGTCACCAAACGATGCTGAAACATATCAACGCATTAAAACTGCCTACGACATTGTGGGAGATCCTGCAAGGCGGGCATTGTACGATCGATGGCGATTGAGCGGGCTACATATTCCTTTCAGTGATTATGCGCAATTAGGAGCTCATGCCCAGGTAAGCTCGTTTGTATTTCCAACTTTTCTAATATGGAAAGACGGTGCACTGGCAAGCATTGCCAACGCAAGCTACTATAACACAATCTCAAGATACAGTAGCCGAAGAGAACCTTCGCTCCGTTAGACCAAGAGCTATTGATAACTTACCAAGAGTGACAGTTGAACGACCTTCTTTCTGGAACAGACAAGACGACGTTTATTCCAGATTTCGAGACTACCGCATATAATCAGCTTTCAGTATAGATAATTCCAGAAATACCCCTCGCATTTTTTTTTTTTTTTGATTTGTTATTGTCGTAAAATCAACCATATGGTCTTATAATAAAATGTGCCATCAACCTACAGCCGGAAAAGTGGAATTTGATCATGCTGAGCAAAAGTAGGCCATGGTGTTGAAATTGAAGTACTTTGTCGCTGACTGATATATCGCTCATGCAACGTGTTTCGCATCCCTGAAAAGCATAATCCCATTAAATCCTGTGCAAACTGGAACAGAAGGACATCTGTTTAGAAAATCGGTCAAAGTCTTGCAATTCATTGGTGGGAGACTATAGCTGCATACTGTGTGTCCTTACTTGTCACTGGAATAAAGAATAAAAGAATATTCATATTAAATAGGCATAAAAATTAAAGTATATGATGTATGGAAATATAACCGACAAGGAATCTAATCCATTGAATACCTATCCGTTCAAGTTCTTTTCTCTTTGCTTCAAACAAAGAAAAGTTTACTCTCATATGTGTGATTGAAAAATGCATATGAAGCTGCATTAGCAGGTGATTGACTGTAACTATATGTTACTCAAGATTAATTTTGTATCTGTGCAATCGAAGATCCCAGACAGTGTAATGGCTATCAGGCAATACCCTTGGGTCGGCAAACTGAGTAGAAAAGATTGTAAAGCTGAGATGCACAATTACACGGTGAAAGGGATATTACGATAGGTCATTTGACGGACAATTGCTTTATTGAAACATAGAATTACTAGCATAATTAGATAGAACTTTGTCATCGCCATTAGTATTATCTACTTGCGTCTTCCTTTTTCATTTACTCTTCCTCTTTGTTTTGTCATTCTTTCATCATGGCAGTTCGTCCATTTTTATCGGTACGCAACACCAGTAACTGCACGTTGACGATTGACAATGAATTGGTCTGCCTTTAAAGAGGGTTAGTATACGTTGCCTTAATATAAGTCCAAATTTGTGTCTGATGCAACTAAGGCTCTTTAACAATGAGTCAATTTTTCGGCAGATATACGCTCCTCTCCATTTTCAAATAGAATTGGTGCTTTCGCCTTTTACTACGTCTATTACACGAAGAAGATGTTCTGTCCAAGATTAGGTGATACTGCAATCACACCAGCTCTCGTCAACAACGCTTCCGTACACAAAACGGACGAGAAAAACACATCTCAAAGCTCAAACACCATTATGCACGGTTTTATGGCGTAGAACTTTACTGGGGATATAACAGCAATTAAGTAATGTCCATGGTACTTAGGCAATTGTACGAACGTCACGGACGATGAAAACTTACCTCTACCACCTTATCTTGCCGCTGATATTTCAACGCTGTGCCTTATCCTCGCGTCCGTCGATACCACTACCACAGGGTTTAGAATTTTGCAATGTATGATGATGATAAGTGGGAAATGGATGTCGGGAAGACTATGATGAAGTTGAAAAGACAAATTTCAGGTCGATACGTTGAAACGATTGTTAAGCGAGCGACATGTAAGAACAAAAACTAGTGGCATGTCATGTAGCCTTTGACCCAGATTCACAGTTCAATTCATTACCAGCGGTATATATCTCCCAGTTTTGCTTAGCAGGGTCAATCTCACACCACGCAGCACATTTTCAAGTTTGATGGCCTAGTTTCGCTCAGCATCATCAAAATTCCACTTTCCCCGCTGTAGGTTGATGCCGCATTGTCTTACGAAACCGATTGGGTGATTTACAAGTAATTTAAAAGGCACACTAAAAACTATTAAAAGATGCAAGGTGTACTTCCGGAAGCAGTGTACATCTTGCACTATTAATGGCGTTTCGGGTGGTCGGTATGGAGAGATCATAGTCTATATTTGAGTCTCAGATAGCCTTGTTTATTCTTCTTCATCTTCGCTATCTGTAACAACTTCCCCCAATTCTCTCAACTTCTTCCTATATTTCTTTATGTCCAAGTCTTGCTCGCCTAATGTTGCGATTAGTCGCTCCCACCATCCCCGTCTCTTTGTTTAGCTTACCCATGCACACCAACAAGTCTTCCATCTCACTCTTCTCACGAGAAATACTGGCCTCTAGTTCTGATATCTTACTCTTCGCATCCTCCGATGCCAATTTTTCTGCAGCGAGATTAGACGCCAATTCGGTGTTCTTGGCTTTCTCAGCAGCCAAGCTGGCTTCTAGTTCTACAACAGTTTCCCTCAACTTGTCTTCTTCTGCTTGCTGCGCAAGCCGGGTCAATACTCCAATATGCTAAAATCACATAATTCCGACGTACCTTGGCTGTTAGGGTACTTGTCAGTTCCGCCAGCTGCTGCTCAAGTGCGGAGATCTGTTTTGCTTGCCGATCAATCGTGTCCTTGTAGGATTGCACCATCTCATCACTGGCTTGAGTGCCTTCAGCTGCCACAGCAGCTAATTATTCCGGATATCAGTACTTAGCCATTCATGGCATTGAACTTTCTATTACCATAAGATCTACTCTGATTAAAACTCGATGGTTTCCTTTTCAGCGATTTTTGGATATGTTCTATGGACCATATCAGAAACCCAACGTGTCCTTGATGACCTTACCATATGTATTCTTAAAGAATTCCACAAATGCACTGTCAAGAAGCAGAGAAGGCAGCGATTTAGTATTATTAGCTTTGGCCTCTTCTTCAATTGATATCTGCAAGAATTGTGGTGCGCTTTTGACGGCAGGACTGTCTCTTAAGCGTGCGAGATGGCTGGTGAATTGATCCACACGGCTGGATATAATTGCTTGAAGCTTCTCCCTATATTGCAGCTATTATTGTCATGTCGAAATGACAAAGAGGATCCCTTGCCTATCCATGGGTGTCTTAGGGTCATTGTTATGTTCATAGGTGATTCCCAGTAAAAATGCTGCCAGACCTTGTATAGTAGGATTATGGGAAGAAGATTGTATTTCTTGAATAAGCTGAAAAAGATAAGAATAATTAGATACAAATCGCACAGACAGTTTACGTACAAATTGAACATGTGTGCTTTCTGACAAGAATAGGCTCACTGATGCAGGACTATCCCACAGCCAGGTAGAAAGTAAGCATAGATAACCAATGGGTATCCGTGAATCCGTGGATGGATTCTTCACGGACATCAGTAACTGTGCAATAACATGATGCAAAAGCGGTACAGGTTCCTCTCCTATAGAATGTTCAGCCAACTTCACCATCTCGCTATTCTTTACCGTTTGCTTCTTCACCGAATACAATGCTACCCGCAATTGTTTTTGCTTGCTCATTATCTTTGATTATGTGAGACACAATAGCGCAAGCAAACCATAGCTTGTAAGGATCATGCACGGAGAGTTCCCAGTTCTCGAGGGTTTCGAGCAGGAGTGAACCAGCGGAATGAGGCTTGTCTAGATAAAGTGCATAAATCCCAGTTCGAATAAGCACCGACTAACCTGAAAACTTAGCATTCACGTTGTCCTCAGGAGGTAGTTTCATAGTTGAAGCAATAACGAGTTGAGCATCTGGATTCCCTTCAATGCAAGAAAATATGGTATACGTGGCCGCAGCTCGGCTTGAATAGCTGTACTGCAGTTCTTGGTCTGCATTAAGCGCAACGGCTATGAGAGAGACTATAGCTGGTCGTGGTAAGCTAGCCACTGAGCTATCGATCTGGCCGTCAGCAATTTTTGGCGGACTAACTACAATTGTCTTCGCCAGCAAATCCTGGTTCTCGGAATTGCCACGTATGACGCACGCAATTGCATACAAGGCTTCTGTTCTTACAATGGATGGCGCATTTGAACATATTCCAAGCTGAACAATTGGCAGCATGATGCCACTTTGTGCCATGGTTTTCTGGTTAATCGGTGTATTTACCCCGTCTGGTTCAGCCAGAATCCGAACCAATTGCAAGACAAGGACAGTGTTAGCTACTTTTTGTGGCGGCCACTCTTCGTAAGAGAAAGGAACATGATCAGCATCGCTATCCCCAACATAGCCTAACAAGCCAGGGATCTGTTGAATGCAGCTGGTTTCACGGAAATACACCTAGTAATAGCTAAATATTCTATATGCTCATCCCACGCTTGCATACCTGATCAGATACATTGTATCGCAAAAGATTGTGCATCAAAGATAAGCTGTCTTGCACCACAATATCTCCAGATATGCCTTCTTGATCTTCGATAATTGCCAGTAGCCTTTCAAAAGTCGCCTGAAATGTAACCAGCTTTTGAATTTCGGTATTGTTTCGCGTTAACATAGTCAATAACAACAGACTTTCTGCAAAGTCAAAATAAAGCTATAGAAGCTGAATAACTGAGCATGAGGGGTTTACCGTTTCGGATAATATCTCGCTTATCGTCTAACAAGTCAACAAGTCGGGTAATCCCCATAGGACTTGTCAAAATACATTCTTGTATCCGTTGGATACGGTTAATCAGCAACACCGAGAGCAATTTTATAGTGTTGTATCGTACGTAGAAGTCGTATTCTTCGAGTATATCCAAAAGAATGGTGACATTTCGGGAATCCTAACAACGCTCAGCAAAGCTTTCTGACGTTTCTTTTATATCTACCTCCACAAACTGATCGGTAAATCGGTAGCCTTTGTCGTCATGTACAGGCTTTGGCCATTGTTAGGATAATGTGATTTTCGTTTCCTTGATAAAAGTACACGAACCTGATTATGAACTGTGCATAAAACGGTAAAGGTTTCGAGCAAGGATTTTGTCATGTCGGCATCCTTGTAGTCCGTATGAAGGACTTTGATAAGTGCTGGCAAACTTTTATCGCCTACTTCCTATAAATGGATTAATACGGTGCCTTAGATGCATAGACATGCTCACCTCTGGCCAGTCCCTGACGAGACCTTTCAAGCTAAGGACTCCCGCGCGTCGGTCTTCGAGTAAAGTAGCTGTTTCCAGACAATCTGCGAGTCTTTCAATCGTCTCATCCGCCGACTGCGGCTGTCCGCGTTCGCCCCGAAGTGCAGAATAGCCTCTGGTGAAGAAATCCATTCAAGGGATCGACGAAAATAGCTTGTTCCGCTTTTTCGAGCAGCATTTGTTTAATCCAGCCGTCACGTGTAAGGTTCGCCATGATCAAGTTGCCACATGAAAGAGATAACTAAAGATTCGCTACAAATTGAGTATTTACTAAATGCTTATGTCGATCATTACGGTATTTCGTTCATTTCCGCGTTTTGAGAAATGAGACTACTATCACCTAAAGACTTTAGAGGGAGATCAAGCGACGGCGGAGGGATAGGACATCGATCGTTTTTGATTATTTCAGTAGCACAGCATTATATCACAGTTGCCTAGAAAGTCGGAAAAGCAGCAATTTTAGTTCAATGAATGTTAGGCACAAATCTATTTACGTTTCGTATAAACAGAGAAGATAATATCAAACTCCTTGAGTAAATATCACAGAGAGTATATGACCAAATGAAGAAAAAAAAATTTTTTTTTTGCCTTGGGATACGCCATGCTATGGTATTAGTAACTAATTAATCATGACTATGCTATTTTTACTACAACAAATGGATATGGATGATTAAAAGCCGCATTCTGGTGAATGTAGGTCCTTACTGCGCGAGTGGAAGTTTCACCTGAACAAACAATAAAATTAAAATCTCACAAGGGATCAGTGGCTATCACTTTTAATTAATTTATATATTATGTAGAAGTAATCCTTTCTTTTTCTGTCTTCAAGGTGCAGTTTACGATAAATGGAATTGATAACTCTGCTTTTGCTTCCATTCATATGGTGGAACTTTCAACTTGTGTTAGCCTTGCAGCCTCCCGCGAGACAAGCTGGAGGTAAAGAATCCCCTATTCAAAGGTTGTGTATAAAATTTATGCCATGTACAGGGTGTGTATATTTATATCAGAGAATCTATTGCTATGGCGGCAGTATGTTCATTGCTGGGAGTAGTGTGCCCACTACTCTTAGCGACCATTATTGGTTGGATTTATCCAGAAACTTCAGTACAGACGAAGCACAATCAAAGTGGAAAAGACTTGAGACAGCAGGAAATTATCAGTTGGAACCAAATGCTTATTTTTCGATGAATGCTTTGGAGAGCACGAACAGCTATATTATACATGGCGGTATCGGCTATAACAACGACTTACCTTTAATCAACCAGACTGTTGTGTACTACGCTGATGTCGACCGTTGGGAAGCCCTTAATAGCTCCGGTGTAAATCAAGTGTAAAGGACACTACAACCGAGATTTAATTGATTTACCATTTATTTAGGCATGATGCTGCTAGTGATATGGATGGTAAAAATATGATTTGGTACTGGGGAGGCATCATGTGCGTTGAACGGTTATATAGGTTTGAGCCACATCTTATAAATAACTATAGAGGATACAGCAGTCGTATGACATCAAATACGATCATCCAATCGCCATCTCCAAGTCTAATGGCGTTTTCATTTTTGGCAAGTAGACTTTGCAAAATGCACTTTATTTCTGATAGGACGTAGTAGCAGCGGCATTGGCTTCCAAATATACCGCATAATGCATCGTTTCCTGTCAACGGGTATGCCAGGATAAAACACACAGCTACATTCAGCAACGACGGCAACTCTATCTATTTTATTGGCGGCTTGAATGTAATACACCACGATAATTCTGGAGTAAATTATACTTTAACCAAAGCTTCTATGAACGATATACTTGTGTTCAACACCGTAACTGGTCGCTGGCATTTGCAGACAGCAACTGGACCAACCCCTGCACCTAGAGTATTACATACAGCTACCCTCCGTAAGCTCAGAAAACCCGATGTCTTCCTGAAAATATTTATCCTACCATGTTCTAGTGCCAAATTCAAACATTCTAGTCTATGGAGGATCTGATCCTGGTATGTATTATTGCGCACAGTTTCCAACGCCTTATCTACTACACAATGTATCACAGGCATGCTGCTGCCACTCAAGGACTTTTGCTATCAGCTTGACCTTTCTCAGATGTTATGGACACAAGTCCCTTTAGCGTTAAATGTTGGTGCAGGGCCAAGATACGGCCACTCAGGTACGCATCAAAGGCGAGGATACTTTCTTTTAACCTTTAAGCTTAAGTCGTACTGTACAAGAACGCTTCTCTGTTCATTTTGTTTGGCATCGACAGTACCGGGCTGGTCAAAAATGATTTCCATTTGTTTGATATTGAGCATATGACATGGACGGATATGTTTACAACATACGAGATGCAGCCAGAGAAACATAACATGAGAGATCATGAGGGGCTGAGTCAGGCAGCATTGGCTGGTATACTGATATCCAGTATTACTGCTGTATGTACCATTTCACTATCCCGTTCTTACCATCGTTGTTTCCTTTAACTTATAATGTTGTAGGCAGGTGTAGTTGCGACAGCAGTCGCCTTTCTGTGTTTACGACGTCGAGAGAAGGCGGAAAAAAAGAATTACAGCTCTCAAAACGTCGGTAAAGAGAAGGAAAACCTCGTAGAAGGTGGCGTGGAAAAATGTCAAGACGAAAGTAGTAGCGACAGCAATCATCTTGACACGCAGGCACGGTGTAAATCTTCCATTGTAAGCGCTATGCGCGTTTCCTCAACAAACTCGATTGTCGAAGAAATGACCACACATCAGGGTCACTGGTCCTATTCGATGCAGAAGCTGAAGTGTTGTTCTTGCCTTGAACTGGAGAAAGAATTACAGCTACAAAACAAATCATTAAACCAGTCCAGCGATCCATCTTCTTCCCGTAATAATAGTAATCTGATACGGTCAGCAACAGTACGATCAAAGGAGCTTCAAGAAAATTAAACTGAAAAGATAGTAGAGTGGAACGTTTAATCCAAATGTATCTCTTTAAAACTCGTTCATGTAATACATAAAATCGACAACTGTAGAATACTATGATATACCGATTCATATGCATTATGCCTAACAAAGTATTTGACCTTGCTACACTTCGACGACCGGGGAAAAATGAATGAGTTGTACTTGGGCTTTGTGTTGTTTAAAATGGGATCTTACCTCGACCGTCCTACATGTGTTGCTTGGGTTTATCCCATCAACTTGTTTTGCTTTCTGTAAATTCTGCTGGCCTGGTATCGTCAAAAATGCTTTGTATACGGTCAGCCGCGTGATGTTTCTGCTACTGTTCAAATTGCGATCCACACAGCACCGCAGAGTTTTCATTTCAAAACTGCGTGTAACGATTGAGACAGGGACCCTTTAATGCTTGTTAGACTTTCCTGATCATAGCTAGGGCAGATTTTCAACGTTTTGTACTCACCGATTTCTATTATCGCACAGAGGCCCCACTTTTCTTTTGCCTTCACCTTGCGATGCATTGTCCACATTACTCGCGTTTTTTTTCCTTGCAGGATGGTGGACAACATAGCGTTTCCAAAATGCAATGAGTGTTTTTTTTTTCTGGGATCGAGAAGGTGTGGCTTTTCTCCACTTTGGCCTGAATAAAAGAATCAATTACTGACATTTTAACATAATGTATAACTTACTTTGTAGATCAGTTCCATTACAAGGTCGGCAATCGGAAACTTTTTGTCTGTTGGCCTTCTTCCTATGCTTGCCCTTAAGTCTCCGCCGTTTCAAGCGATGTCCTCGTCTAATTCAAGCTGTTCTTTTGCCAGTATTTGTTTCCACTATTGATCAGCCTGGTGGTAAATTCATCGCTCGCTTCTTGATGCCCAATGTATCATATTTGGTACTGGTTAATACCTTCTACACATTGTTGCTCATCACTGCTTGTATTAATTACCTCCAAAACTGGAGACTGATAGATCGCTGATCCCAGAACCGGCAGATGCTCTTTCGATGCTGTGCCATGTACATGATTTATATCCGTAAAACTTCAACTTTAGTCGTCTTTTACTGATTGGTATATTTTTCTAAATGCTCCGTGTCTCAAGGGCTCCCCTTTTTCAACGTTCTATAAAAAAAACCTTAAGATATTTTAATGCATAATATGATATAACTCTTTGGTAGATGCTTTATCACCTCATGCAGTTTCCTTCCAACGACCGTTGCAAGACAACAAAAGCATCTGTCACGCCCACGTTCACCCGTTTCACTTCGTAATCATCCAAACGGTCTCTAAAGTCGGCCATCGTCAAGTCTTGTTGGCCGTGATCATCATTATCACCGTCGCATTTGTCTTCCGAATCGGAATTTGCATCAGGGGCATATTTCGACTTGACTCTCCTTACGAGCAAAGGAAAAAGACACACTGTACCCATCGGTTGCAACACTCCACAGTTGGTGATCCGTTGATTATTTAGCGGTTGCCAGTGTTGTAAAGGTTCTGACTTTTGAATATCAAAAAATGCCCATAGCGCTTATCACGGGCCTGTCCACTGCACTCCAAGGAGAGGTCGAAGCAAGGATCCGTCGGTCAACCCTGAAGTATCTCCAGTAAAAAAAAAAAATGCCGGCTTGAAGGCAAGGTGTTTTTCTGATCCGATTGTCCAATTTTAGGAGCGAATACATTATGGAAAACTTTTTGGGTTATCTCTTAGCAAAGACTTGATAGATAACGACAGTCTTCTGTCGAAACCTTAGGAAGATCTTCTTAGATCTTATCTTGCGTGCGGATACACTGAATGTGCTCTGTGCAAAGCAAATAATAGCAGCGGTTGAGTCCCAGTTCGCTTTATTAAACTATCGAAGAGCTCAATAACAAATATGTTTGACCTCAGAATGTATCTTTGGCAAAGATGGTACGGCATTGCCTATATGTTTCCGGATATAGCTGGCGAGCTTTGCTTTCTTATTTGAGCTCAACAAATCATATCTTGACGTTTTCGTATAAAATTTACGTTTAGCCTAATCTTTAGTGGGAAACGATCGTTTTTTGCGTAGCCTGTGATTTTCTGACCCTTCCATGAAGGTATCAGATGGAGTTACAAGATATACTTCTTGTCTTGCAGATAGATTTGTGTCTGTCACCGGCAAGCCGTCGGCTAATACGTTGATCTTTTTCAGAATGTTGAGTATTGGCACCATATACTAGTCCAGATGTGGCAACTGATACAGATAGTGAAATCGGTCTTTCAGATTGGGTAGCAATGTATATACAGAATGCATGAAGGACATGTCGGTTTAACTAAGGGTTAATATTATGCTTTTCGTCGAGTAATTCACGTCATGATATCTGAAAGCATAGTTCCATGTTGCTCAAATTGTGCTAAGGGGTGTGAGAAGGAAAGTGGCCATCACTATTACAGAGCTGGATTGCACAGAATAATCTAATCTTAGTTCAACTATAAAAAGACGGAAACGCATTGCTTGAAATAGGCCTGTTAGATACTAAGAACAAACATAGCGAATACAATTCGCTTTTGCTGTAAAATAAGGTGCAGATTACATTTACAGCTGCGTTCGTTAACTGAGGCAAAAATTAGATTGTTTACTAGTAACAATGGGAAAATCAATACGTATGTGAGATATAAGAAATTAACTAGCATGTCCTTAAGATCCCTTGCACTATATCTTAGTATGGCAGCATATCGTGGTGTTCGCTGCTGTAGGGGCAAAACTCAGTGACTATCCAGCAAAATCGCTAGTGGTTGTTGTTGCCCCGACATTAGGCCTTTTTGGAAGGATCTTTAAACTCCGACTTCCCAGTTTGCTTGCTTTGGTTTTCTACTCGACATGCTACGACAGACCTTTCGCATTGCTTTCCCATCAATACGTGCGCGCTATTACTCAAAGTCTCGCTTTTCTACTGTTGATAAGAGTGAAGTTCAAAAGTTCAGCGACAAGTCTGCGGAATGGTGGGATCCGGATGGTGAATTTGGCATGCTTCAACTTTTGAACGCACCGCGCGTGGCCTATGTACGCGATCAACTTCAACGACCTGGATCTCGACCATTTGATGGTCTTCGAATGTTAGATATCGGATGTGGTGGAGGGTTATTATCTGAGGTATATAACAAAGTTGGCCTGTAAATATCAACACCGACATCTTTCTTGCAGACACTTTGCCGTCTTGGTGGCGACGTGATAGGAGCCGATGCGTCGAGTGATAATATCAAAATGGCTAATATTCACGCACGAAAAGATCCCAAGTTGAAAACTCTGGAGTACAGACACACGACTGCAGGTATTCACTTGATAATGTAACCAAAAACTGGAATTAATCTTGTCAGATGCATTTGCCAGAGGATTTACTGGCGGAAGGCGAATCATTTGACGTGGTGTTGGCTATGGAGATAATTGAACATGTCAATCAACCCTTGGAGTTTTTGAAGACTTGTGCTGATTTGACCAGGCCCGGAGGAGATCTGTTTCTGTCCACGATGTCACGAACACCTGCTGCATATGCTCTAACAGTTTTGCTTGCCGAAGACATTTTGGGATTAGTACACAAAGGGACGCATGATTGGAGCAAGTATATCAAGAGCAGAGAGATCAAAGATGCAGTGAATTCATTTGGTGAAGAATGGGCAGTAAAAGATATTCGGGGCATCGCTTGGGATCCAATACGTCGCAAGTGGATTGTTAATGAGCGAAACGGAATGGTGGGAATTGCTGGTGTAGAATCCTTAGAAATCAATTATATTATGCGGGCTGTTAAGCGAGCACCGTCAGCATGAGCAAAATAGGATCAATACTACCGCGCTTTTAATGTATGATACGATAGAAAAGGTGATATAAAACTTCGTTACCAATATAAACAAGTTATAGAGTAGCGGTTGCTGCTGGACTCTTTGCAGGACTTAACAAGGTTTGATGAGCGGAATGAGAATCTCCTTCAATAGAAGGAGGATGCTGGGAAGAAATACTAGTGCGCAATCGATTCATAGCCCTAACGGCACCCACTGCACTCTTAAGGGTACGACGAGGATTGAAATTTTCCCTAACAGTTGCGAGTAAATCAATATCCCCAGCCTTGGCCTCCGATATCCATTTGTCTTTCAGGGCTTCAGTTGCAGTTGGTCGAGCTTCAGCATCAAGTGTAAGAAGCCGACGTATGAAATCCTTGGCTGATCATGATGGTCAAGATGTGAATAAAGTGCAAAGTTAGTCTTACTTACCATCCTGTGAAATATTTCTCCAATACCGTTCATGAAATTCGTATCGTGCATGTGTGATTTCATCAACAAGCTCAACCTGATCCTCTGATTGGAAAGGTTGATAGCCGCAGAGCCTTGATTGTTATGTAAGACAAGATGGCTTTAGGAACCCTGAACTTACAGCGTGTAGGTGATTACCCTAACAAAACTCATCAATATTCCGGTCTGAACGTGCATATATCATTATGCACATACCCAACAGCCCACATATCAATGGCTGTTCCATATCCTTTCTTTAGTAGTACCTCCGGGGCTACAAATATCAGGTTAGGATTGTTACCTTTTCCTAGTTTCATGCGAGTTTACCAACATAACCTGGGGACCCACACACTGTTTCTAGTGCGGACTCGTCATCTGTCAACTTGGCAATGCTAGCAAATCGGAATGAGACTGGTATGCAGATGCTCATCGTATTATTACCCGAAATCGCAGATCACTAGATCTGCATCCGATTCTGGCGTTTTGAATAGCAGGTTTTCTGGTTTCATGTCTGTTGCCGCTGTTGATCAAAAATATTTCTCCAAAGGTACTTTTACCTCGGTGCACGATGTTATGTTCGTGAAGATACTGAAGCCCTTTTAGAACGGATCGAATGACCTTCATGGCATCGTTTTCTGTAAATTTGCCCAGCTCAAACAGACGTTCAAAGAGTTCTCCTCCTGTTGCACTGCCACATAGCATCAGCCACAGTTGTGGCACATGAACCAACTTACAGTTCAAACACCAGATAAAACTTCTCTCTAGCCTTGATATGAGACTACTTTCGCACTCCTTGCATAGGCGATGGACTTACCGGGATTCAAACCAATCATAAAACCCGATAACGTTGGGATGATTCAGACCCTTCAATACTATAGAGGATATTGGTTTCCGCGAGATTTGCACAGTATTTTTGTTACCTCGCATTTCTGCATATACCATCTCGAAATGGCCCTTTACGTTACGCTTTGGAATAACTTTTACTGCTACATCTTTGTTGTCAGCCAATCTCGTTGCCTTTTTCACCGATCCAAATGAGCCACTGCCTAGTAAGAATAGTCAGTCGCAGGAGAGACCGTCTGCCGATCTCACCAAGTACTGAGCCAAATAAGTACTCTTTTTTCTTTTCGTGAGAATCCGGTTGTTGAATGCCACCATGGACAATAGTGTCCAGTGTTTTTAAAAGACCCATAAATAATGATACAGAAATGACTGAAAAGGAATACGGATATCACTTGGTTCGGGGCTGAGCTGGGCAAGCTCAGCGGATTTGAAATCCTGAAATGTCCCTCAACTTCGCTTGCTGTGTCTCTGCGACGTCAGCCCTCACGATAACATGTCAATTCCACAAGAACTGTATGCATGAGCTTCAATCGAACTGCGCTAACTTGCATAGTAGAAAACGTCAACAGATTAGCTCGCTTTATACTCATAACCCTTCCGTCGTAACTGCTGTTGAAGGGCAGCTTTATGAGATCCCTTGCCCACTACCAGACAATACAGTATTCCTTCTCGTCAATCTACCGCCAAACTTCCCAGAAGAACCTCCCGTAATTACCTTATCACCAACCGGAATGCGACATCCCATGATAGAATCCGATGTGATTATGCATGACGCTTTATCGTCATGGAACCATCAGGTCAATCTAGGTTTTGTCCTTAAAGAAATTCGGGAAGAGTTTACTCAACGGCCTCCGACCAAGAAAAGTGAAGATACATATGGTACCAGACCACCACCACCATTACCACAGCAACCAATACAAACAGTACAGCCAACCGAGGATATCGGGTTTAATAGGGGGTACAAATGAAGCGCGATGAAATATATCTTGTCTCACAAACGGAAAGTTCTGCAGAGATCGAAGAGCTCTTAGCGAGCGATTTCGCATTTGAAATGTATTTCAACTCATTGGAGCGAGTACAGAGGATGAAGACTGTAGAAGAGGAACTCAGAAATGGAAATGAGAATTTGGCACGTAAGTGTAGAATGATTGCTTTTTCTATGGTCTAATGCTTGTTCCAGACAAGAACCTCGGAAGAGAAGATCAATTATTAAGGTTAAGGGCAGAAGTGAATGATATGGAGAAGGAATATAGGGCGCTTAAAGCAAACTTTGAGGAAAAAGAGCGACTGCAACAAGAAGCATTTAGTGTAAGAGTACTTGGAGGTTCACTTGCTCGGTCACGGTCTAAATGTTACTTTGGATAGCGATTTACGGCATCAACTGTGTTGACAAGGCTGAAAGCTAGTGTTTATGAATCCGACGAATTATCTGAATCTGTAGCTCAGAGCTTTTTGGATGGTAATCTGGATCATGATAGCTTTGTAAAGCAGTTCCGTGAACTGCGAAAGGTTTACCATTTAAGAGCGAGCAAACTGGAAAGAGCTCAGAAAGATAGATTATTTACCCTATAAATGTCGGACAGGTCAGATATGTTCCGAAAGTTAACGTTATTCGAGGTCACTTTAGTCGAAGAGAAGACAAGAGATTTTATCTATGATTGATAACGACTGGATGCCTTGCCTAATGGTCTCCATTATCAGCGAACAAATCGGAAGGTTGGAGTGTTCAATTTATAAGATAAAGGAGGCAACCTGGACTCTTAGTTAGATCATGCATGATCTTCAATACAAACGAATCTTCAAACCGGTACTAACCGAGTCGAATTCTGTATACCACCGATGTATTACCTCACATTTACTATTACTGAATGCAATTTTACGCTACTATAACACAAATTCTTGGTCCATACGAAACCAGGTTTGCGCTAAACGTAAAGTAGATTAGGGAAATTGTTGTCGATCTATGTAATGAAGCTAGCTGTCCCAAAAAAAATGTGAATTAGGCAAGGCTAGACTGAAAGTACCATATGAAGAAGCAGAATCATTATCGATGGTGATGCAACATACCAATCAAATGATCTTCTGTTTGAACTAACATATATTACACGCATGGACTACCAAACGTCTGGTAAAGTTAATCAATGTTCAAAAGCCTATGTCTTTTTTCTTCATTGTCTGTCTATATAGCCCTAGTAGGCATCACCGACCAACCTATGTATAGTTAATAACCGACGCGAACATCTTCCTCAGCCAATATAAGTTGCAAGAATGATAGAGCATCCGTTCTTGCCCTTCTATCAGATCAAACTGGTTTTTGAATGAGCATGCCGTAAAGTAGTAATACCATGTTATTTTAATGTATTCTTTTTCGGACCTTAGCGAGATCTATACTATGTAGAGTAAAAGCGGGCCTGGAGCATTCTGTTACGGCACTATGCCAACGCAAGATTTAAACAATGTTAATGCACAGTTGTTTTACTCGCTAGCGCAAAAGTAGGTTCTAAGCGATGCAAGTTACATTGCCAACACCAGCACTGTACGTTTGCTCAATTTACTGGGTTTCCTTAAATGGACAGTAACGGCTTCATGCGCCTTGTGAGACAAAGTGAATAAGAAACCGGTAGCGTGAAAAGACAGGTGACAGTTATGGCCTTTTCCCGTTTGCAATGGCTGAGAGCATCCGAGTCATTCTGGCCGAGAGTGGCCACCAATTAGTATTAAACAATGTACCGCCGAGGTAAATGTACTTTGGCATGAGCGTACTCACTGACATGATAAAACAAAGCCTAGCGAGTTTGAAAGAGCTGATGGAGTTGAAGACGCAGATCCCAGTTAATTACCAGATCATGGTCACAACTGAAGGCACACAACTTAAGGAGAATGTTAATAAGAAGCTGATAATACTGTTCGATCGGCGGTCATTGGATACGACCCCCATGTTGCCCGAAATGTCTCCCATACCATGCCAAGCTTCCATACACACTGTGAGAGGGCATACCAGAATGAACAGCATGAATGACAAAAACATGAAAGAAACATGTCAAGTAAACTGTTGGTGACTTGTAAACTTCATCTGATTTGATAAGGGATAAAAGCTATTTGTAGATGCATCCAAACAACATCATCGTCTGGCACGCAGACTTACAAAAGAAATAAGAGCTCAAGCTGTAGCTTTAGTTTCCGCTCTAAGTAACCTTGATATGCACGTAAGGTAGCAGCAAACGAAAAATTTTTAGTAGAACATGCATATGTCTCACACACTTTTTAAAAAACAGAACAGCATATCAAACCTTGGATAAGTTCGATCGCATAGCACAAAAGCGATTTGCGAAGCATGCTGTGGCCATCTCCAACCTTGACCTTGAACTTGCCATAATGAAACAAGTGGAGTTGCACCCACGCGTCCTCATGCATCTTCCTGAGGATCACAGGACTCTTGAGGTCTGCAGGTCCTCTAAGGATCTAATGGAATCAAAGCGATATCTGCTTTCTACTTATGACGCGCTTGCAAGTAAAACTCTTAAGCTCAGGCAGGACATGTCGCTATTGTACGAACAAGCAGCAGAAATTAATGTACAGAGAACAGCTTCTGAAGCTGTATCTTTACGCGCCGAAACAATGTTGAAAGAAATCGAAGCACTCACGCGGACAGTCATGTATATTCAACAGAAACTAGACAACAAACCTTTGCATCAGATACCCCGTTCCTCATCGTTCAGTGCTCTTCCAACTTGTCAAAAGACGACGTTGCTTATTCGATCTGCTTCGGAAGAAAATCTCCCAAGCCGTCCATTCACTGAAGAGCTTAGCCACCTTTCTCTTCACGACTTTATAATGCATCGATCGTTACAAAATATTATGGAAGAGAAGAGAGATTCAGTGATGCACTTTTTTGGCTGCATTCAGCAGATTAGCACTCTTGAAGAAACAGTTTCTGCTCTACTGTCAAGAGTGGCGGATCTTGAGGAAGAAATAGTGGACCTTGGACAGAGACTCCGACACAGCAGTGTTACAGCGAAAGCAATTCTCACGGGATACGTATGCAAGACTAGCAGATGACTATTTGGCTAAGATTATTGTCTTAGGGTTCGTTGTTGATCGAGATATGGCGGCGCGACGCGTATACTGAGGTAAACCCGACATACAAATACTTAAGTAGTTTTATTTACCTATTTATACGGGTCATAACCCATTCAGGTTGTGCTAAAAAACGCAAAGCTCCTCAACGAACTTTTTACGCAGTTTGCAGCTACCGAGCACAGATATCGGAATCAATATAAAACGGAGATCATTCAGCAGGATGAAACATGGATTAACCCGGAAGGCAGGTGCATGTGTTTGTCTGCGAGGTTCCATAACAAGTTCCAGTGTTTTCGGAAGATATATTAGTGTGCGAAATTAGCGTTCCTATGGTAGACAATGCATGTACAGTGGTCAGGCGTGATATTGAATGTAACAAGTGCTCCAGTAAAGCTTTACACTGACAAGCGGATTAAATAGACTATATCCAGAAGATTCGTACGTTTTGTAAAGACTTTGACCCAAAACAAGGCGAGCAGTTTGTACGAATATGTCATCAACTATCCAACAGGTTCAAGCGAGAACAGGATCGACTGAACCGAGCAGTTGGCGAATTAGGTAATTGACAAAGCATAGGTCACACTCATTAACCATGAATAGCTTTGACAAAATCCCCCCACAGCATCACCAGCATGGTAAACTTTTTCTAAACCAAAAAATTGTGAAAATATTCATCCATAGTGTGAAACAGTAATACGCATGCTATATAAGGAGACTATTTTTCCGAATATTTAATTTCATTTTCTTTCTGTTTAGATGGATATACAGACAGCAGTACCTATTATCTCCACAACTTCTGTACAAGAATGGGAGCTCGAAAGGGCCGTGGTAGGTCTTAGTGACAAAGCAAGTTAACTCTAGCTGTTACTTACAGGTTTAAACAAGGTTATGCGCCAGCTGCGGGAGTTCCGTGAACGCGCCATGTCGTTGGAAACAAAAATTGAAGACGACCGCAAAGCGTATGAAAAAGACAGAACAAGTGTATGGCTTGCTTATAGCGTAAACCTCAACATACACTGATTTCAGGCCAATAGCTTCTTCGACACCTCAAGACGAAAGAGACTCTTTTAGAGAACAGAGTACAAGACGTAGAAAAACAGTACTCCGAGCAAGTAAGACAACGCTGATCTTATACTAAATAAACATTAAGACATAACCAGATCCAGGAGCTACAGAAACAGCTAAAAGCTGAACAACAAGAACACAAAGAAGATGTACAGTACTGGCGACAACATTATGATAACGCGCTACAAATGGACTATCAGTCATACCACCGGCGAGGGTCGAGTTTCCATGGACGCTTAATTACGAGATACTCGGAGTTTGAGCATGCACAAGCACAGTATACTTCAAAAAGCGCGCCCACATCACCAAGGCTATATCCCGAAGTGCAGTCTCTTAAGCAAGAATTAGAGAAGGCGAGAATGGAATGTGCACATTGGAAGATCAGGTGCCAGCAGATACATAGTAGTGAGGATAACAGTGAAAGCCAAAGACAAATTGAGATTTTGACGGCACAGATTAATGCGCTTGAACTTCAACAGCAGGAGCTTAAAGAGAAACATCGAAACAAAATTAAGCAATTGCACGAAAGTTTCGAAGGAGATTTGAATCGATTAAAAGGACTTTTCACGAGCGAGAACCAGGAAGTTTTGCTACATCAGGAAGCTCGTATACAGAATTTAGTAATGGAACATCAACAAACGTTAAGGGAAATGAAGGAGCAATATGAAAGCGAAAAAGAGATATTGCAAATTGAACATCAGGCCAGTATAGATCAACTGATACAAGAGCATGAGGAGGCTAAATATGGTATCGAGCGTATGTGGGAAGAGAAAATGGAAGATATGCGTGCATCCATGTCGAACGATGCTACCGAGATACAGAAACATTGGGAACAAAAGCTGAACGATGCGTCAAATATGCAACAACAGCAACTGGAACGTTTGCAGGCGGGGGTTGATATACTCCAGGAAAGACTCGTTAAGGAAAAAGAAGGTCGAGAGCAAGCAGAGGCATCTCTTAACCAATGGGAACAACGATTTCAACAAAGTAATACTGAAACTAGTCGATGGAAGAAAATAGCGCAAAGTACTAAGAGAGAATTGACCCAGGTAAAGAGAGGCCTGTAGTTCAAGGTCGGGGACTCAGTTGTTTCCATCTCATTATGTAGCGACAGCAGGAGCAAATCCGTGAACGTCGACTAGCCATTGATCTACTTTCTATTGCGGATCCGGATATAGAGATTGATCCTTATTCAAGGGTTGTTGATATTTTGCAAAAAGCTATACGAAATGTATCCGTTTTACGTAACCGTCAGAGCATTATGGAACAAGTAAGTATGTTTTTGGATTCCACAACTATTATATTTAAATGGTTCATTACAGGCTGTCGAGTCATCATCATATATTATGAATCCGCTGCCTTATGGATTTTGATTCTTTATCTTCATATGTGATGCAACGTTGATATCTTTTCCAGACAAAGTTGTTATTTATGTTCTAGTCATTTTATATACCAAACATCCTCAATACATCTCTCTTGTTTAGTAAGTATTACCGGCCTAATAGCTGGTAACCCAGCCTATCTTGATGAGCTTTTTGCCATGACAACGTACCCATTATTTGATTCTCGGTTGCTCTCAAACGAGAGACGAATGAAAGTTTCTTTTATATCAAGGTGACTGACGGCATTCACCGACACATCACCCCACTTGACACCGTAAAAGGAGCGAATCTCTCCGTAGCCCCTTCATATCATTTGTTAAAGGCTTAGGCAAACATATAGACCAGAAACCTCTATAACAAAACCTTACCACATCAAGCAGTTTATTTTTGGGGCCTTTCAGACTTTCCGAATATCTTCGTGCTTTATAATAGTGACATGGAGCTACTTGATGTTTGAAACCGTTTTTCTGTAAGTAAAGGTATCCTTTTAGGCATACGACATTTCTCGATAATCAGGTTCGTAATACCAATTGGACAGAAAATCCAGCTCGTATCTCTCAGTAGCTTATTACTGTAACACTAACATAAACATGCAAAGGGGCTAATGCAAAACAAAAAAACCTTCTCATACTCCAAATAGCTAACTGGACATGCTCTGCTTTCCACAGAAATCGACAGGGTAGGACTTTTGAGTAACAGCGTAAGATATACCTTCCAGCTACAGTCACACGAAGCTGACTTTCATGCCGCACAAAGGAAGGCTGATCTTTGTCTATTAAGCCTCAGGAAAAACAGTCATTTCGGAGTTTGCACTACAAAAGGAAAACTCCAAGGGAGATCCGTAATTCGGCAAAAAGGCTACGGCAAAGCATGGCGAAACCAAAGAAATCCACCATTAAATTTCAGAAAAACAGGCTCAAGCAAACCGTTGAGCGCAGAAAAAAGAATGCACAGTTTAAGAAGATGGTTGCTCGTCGTAAGCAACGTCGAACAGGAAATGGTCCAGCGGAGAAAGGTAGAAGGTTATATTATCGTTAAAACGCGATCTAACAGCGATCTCCAGAATCTCGTAAAGATGAAGCTATCGAAGAGGAAGATAATACGTTAGTACTGATGTAAAGGATGTACGTGATACTTACCATAAGCACAGTGGCCCAGAAGACCAGTCCAATGTGGAGGAGTATTTTTGTGGTTACGTGATCGACAGTGACGAATCTTTGGATTTAAGTGACGACGAGGTACACAGCGCAGAAAACCAGCAAACCTGCTTAAGAGTTTCTATAGGAAGAAGATCTCAATGTACTGGACGAATTTAAGGCCGTTGAGTCTGATGAATTTGAATTGCAAAAACCGGAAGAAGAGGAAGAAGACATCATGGAGGATGACAGCGATGAAAACGATAGCATGGAAGGAGAAGACATGGAAGATGTTGAAAGTATGGATGAAGAAGATGAAGAAGAAGAAGGAGACGATAATGCGCAGGTTGTGTCGAGCGAAGTACTAGCCCAGTGGTGCAAAGAAGCGGACCAGAAATCGCCTAGTGCGCTTAAGCATCTTTTATTGGCATTTAGAAGTGTTGCAAGATCCGACGATGACTGTGGTCTCACTTACCGTGTTCAAAGCAGCAAAGGTAAGATCTAGTGTCTGAGTGACGGATTTGTGGTTGATGTCCATTAGTCTATACCAAGCTTATCCGCAAAACGTTGAAGATCGCTTATCCGATCTTGAGCCAACACATCTATCTCACCAAGAAGGTGAGACATCTATCCAAAACAAAGAATTGGCCAAATCTTGAAAAAGTTGTGCGTCTCTTTCTCAATAACTGTATTCGACTTTTGCGTGATCTGGAACAAGACGAAATGGTGGAGTACATGCTGACAGAATTGGAGCCTAGCATTCCATACTTTGGTTGTTTCCCTAAAGCTGCGCGTGAATATTTAAGGGTAAAATTATAAGAGCATGCACCAAGCATTCCAATTGCTAATTTAAAATAGGTCCTTTTAGATAAATGGTCTGACGTGGCATTGTCATGCGAAGTCCGTGCGCACTGTTACAGAGCGATACGTCTGCTTGCCACCACTGCTATCGACGTAGAAAAACGATCTTACTTGGGCCATGCCCTCAAAGGCTGTTATCTCGTTACAGCAAGACGTGCAACGAAAATCAATGAAGTTAGCTTGCCCGTGATTCAACAGTTATATGAAGAAGCTTCGGACTTATATGCTATTGAACCGAAATTGAGCTATCAGCATGCCGACGTGTATATTCGACAGCTCGCAGATCATCTGAAGAAGGCCAAAAAAGCACAGACAGCAGAAGCTTTTAAAACCATTTACACTTGGCAATTCGTCAGTTGCTTGGATTTTTGGGCAAATGTAGTTGCAGCGACCTGTGATCCCTCTTCCGGAACTGCATCTTCAATGCAAGACATCATCCATCCGCTTGTCGATCTTTCACTTCATACATTAAGGTACAGTTAGTGCATTATTATTCAATGCGAAGAGACTAAAACTGCTTGTAGACTCAATCCTGTCCCATCTTTTCTTCCATTGCGCGTGCATATCATTAAAACGCTTATTGGACTGATGGATGCTACTGGTTGTTATATTCCATTAGCACCGCATCTTTTCGATATCTTCGATAGCAACATGTTTAACGGCCATGGCGCGCAATCCGATTTTGCACCGTTTAACTGGGATTTACATCTTAAGACACCCAAGGCATACACAGATACCAAAGTTTATCAGGTAGGTTTGCTCCTATAATATGGATACATTGGCTAATTCCGTTTCTTTAGGATTCGGTATATCAAATAATGTATGATAGCATGATCGAATTTTATGCCTGTCTCGGTTTATCCATTGCTTTCCCAGAATTGGCTATTCCTGCAATAGATAAGGTAAATGTGTTAATAATATGGTTTATTAGTTATAACGCTTATCATTTGTGCCACAGCTAAAGGGTTATCAACGGAGGATGAAAGGTACCCGCTTTGTAAAGTCGCTACGGACTTTGATCGAAAAGGTAATTAATAAATTACCTTACCGCCGCTCTCTTTTTGTTCACCACTTATATTTCGTTTGTATTAGCTCGAAACACACAAGAATTACATAGAACAGAAACGCGCAGCCATTGAGTATGGTCCGAACAAGTTAGACGAGGCTTTGTCCTTCTTGAGAAATGCAGCTTTTGAACAAACGCCATTCGGAAACTTCCTCAAGAAGCGAGCCGAAAGTACATAAACCTGCAATAAACACTTTTTACATTGTTGGCATTGTTACGATAATATGTTCAAGGCGAAAAACAAAATCCTTTTTGTATGCTTGAAAAGCAAACGTGCAACAGACTTCAAGTAGTCTTTTCTCACTAAAGCACCCTATGAGGATCTTGACTATTGCTATTTTCAACTGCAGCGAAGTGACACGGGTCCATGCTGACCAGAGCTCAGTTTCTTACTTCTTCAGCACGTGCTCTCTTGGTTTGACATGAATGCGCAAGCTGGCAGAATGCGTTCGTTGGCTTCACTTCCGCTACGACCGACTGTGTTTACTCGGTCGCTGCCTGGGGATTCTAGCATAAACTCACACACAGATTCCGGTCATCTTGATAGGCTATCGAGAGTATCCAGGCCTGTGTACAACTCTGTCTTCGCTTATGTTCATCCAGAGAAAGTTCCCGAGCCAAAATTGCTGGCCATATCACGTCAGGCCTTGAAAGACATTGAGCTCGATCCGGCCGTGATCGAAGACGATCCGAACGAGTTTCTGCAGGTATTTTCAGGAAATATCTGTCTGCCTGACACTCGACCGTGGGCACACTGCTATGGTGGCCATCAATTCGGGTAGCTAGATATTTGTTTAAGGGTATTCCTTTGACGACTAACTGGTATTTACTGTAGCGCGTATGCTGATCAATTAGGTTGGGGAAGGAAGGTGCAAACCAACTATGTGCCTCTAATTTGATCTTTACTTTTGTCTTATTGCTCTAGGTGATGGTCGAGTCATCTCACTATTTGAAACGCAAAATTCCCGTGGGGAACGATGGGAGATCCAGCTTAAAGGTGCTGGGCGCACAGCTTTCTCACGATTCGGTGATGGATATGCAGTACTAAGGTCGTCCATTCGCGAATTTTTAGCCTCCGAGTATATGTATGCGTTAGGTATACCGACGACGCGAGCGTTGTCTCTCATTGGAACGTCCAGACATGTTTTTCGAGACGATGCTCCCTCAGGTGTGACACAGAAAATCATGGTTGTTGTGCCTTTTAGGTTTCTCTTACGGTAGATCGTAGGTGTGAACCAACCAGAGCGCGGCGCTGTAGTAGCCCGTATGGCCAATTCCTGGTTACGATTTGGCAGTTTCCAGATATTTTATTTTCGAGGTGATATGGAGAACGTACGGAGACTGGCGGATTACGCCATCAAGGAAGTAGTACACGATGAAGACGATTTAAAGGCCGGAAATCGGTTTGCTCGGTTTTACTGGCATGTCGCTAAAAGAACAGCCAGGATGGTAGCTGAATGGCAGGCTCTCGGTGAGTTTACTTTTTTGTTCTTACTTCAACCAGATTGCTTGCCTAATATTTTTGATTCTTCAGGGTTTTGTCATGGTGTGATGAATACAGGTAAGTTTTTAACATGTTCACGTTCGATCATACTGACAATATATATAAAAGACAATATGTCCATATTAGGACTCACTCTTGACTATGGCCCCTATCAGTTCCTGGACTTTTATGAGCCAGATCATATTTCTAACCATTCAGACTATGCTGGACGTGAGTTGGGCCATTAGGATAAACACACATAGGGAAACGAACGTGTTGGCAAGCTCACGTTTTTCTTCACAGAATATTCTTTCAAGCGGCAACCCACTGTTTGCGTATACAATCTTTATAAGTTTGCCGAACCACTATTTGAACTCATCGGTGCAAGAGAAAAAGTGGATAATGTGGTGTTCTCTAGTCCGAAGGACGACGAGGTAACAAGTGAAGACGTGCGTGATATGTACAAAGCGGCGGGCAAAGCGTTTGTCACGGAGATTCTGAGTGAAAGATTCTCCGATTGTTTTATGGAGCATTTGACAGCAAAAATGCAAAAGAAGTTAGGACTCGTCAAGGACAAGAAGGACGAGGATATGCGAGATCTCATTATTCCCTTACTTGATTGGATGACGGAATACAAGGTCAACCATAATAAGTTCTTCCGTTCGCTTGCTAATTATCGGATTGGTAATGCGGCGGAAGAGGACGAAAAGCAGGCGTTAGATGAACTTCTCGATATTCATCTTCGAGATGAATCCATGGTCCAAGAATGCAAGCAAGCATTAAAGCCATGGCTTGCTATGTACCGTCATCGTCTTATCGATGATGGTCTAATCGATAATTTGGCTCGAAAGAAGCGAATGAATTCTGTCAATCCACGATTTATTTTACATAACTGGATCGTACAGGAAGTCATTGGCGCTTTCGATAAGAATGATGACGCAACGGCAATGGATATTCTCAATGCTTGCTTGGAAGCATGCATGGATCCCTTTAAAGAAAAATACGATGACGAACGCGTGGAAAGATGGATTAAGAGCCCGGTACCTGAAGTAAGGTTACATATTGACGAATTTGTCCCTAAAGACCATATTTTAGTGGGCATTGGACATAAAATGTTCATGCAGTTCCTAGGAATATGTCATCCATATTCCGCAAAAAAGATTTGACGAACAAAACACCTCAATTATAACTTTTTATCTTCAATCGTTTTAATTTAGGTATATGATAGAAAAAACAGCTTAGGGCAGATTATGTTGTATCCACGTTTCCCTAAAGATTTACGGTCCACTCAGCGGGTTCGTCATTAGCGTCTTTCACAGTGTCTCGAATTTCCTTGAATATACGCACACTGCTTCCCACCACATCATCCGTGAAAGTAAGAAAGCTATTACCCATCTGTCTCAGTGAAGTAAGACCAAATAGGTCTTCGAATTCCTCCTCATCTTCTTCTGCTAATCGCTCTTCTTCCGGTAGAGGTGGGCAAGTACTATGCGAGGATTGTTCTTGATGTGTTGGACCAGCCAACATAGAAAGTAATGAAGATGTCATGCTCATCAGGGAATCAGATCGTTTATGCTCTCGGTCCGTGGGTGGGTTTAGGTTACTTGATGAAGTTTCCATAGAAGTCCTAATCAGCTAGTAAACTATCCTGAGTCTATAATGTTGCGTTGTACCTTTGTGCCGGGTCTCTCTTTACCAAGCAATCCTCAATATCCGAGCTTTCTTCCTCTTCATCTGGATTCATAACAATAGTTTTTTTGATATAGGCAAGTTTTTCGGTAAAATCGTCATATCGATTTCCTAACAATGAATGTGCTACTTCGGCAATGGAGCTCCGCCTTTCGATCTCATTTGTTGGACAAACTCTTGTTGTCGGCTGAGGTTGGCCTTCTGAATAAGATCCGGGCAATAGTATTTGTACCTTAGGTGCAACAACTTTGTGATCGAAAGGTATCTGACTAAGAGACGTAGAAGGGAGATGATTTTCGATAATCCGACGATCTATTTGTTCTGGATAAACGGATTCTACGCAAGAAGAATCGCTTTCAGTTGCAGAGGAACGAGTGACTATTGTCAGTTCTTGACCAACCGAGTCTGTCCCTATTGAGTTGATTGTTCCGTCATTCACCTGGTCGTAGTTCAAATTTAAAGGTGTCTTCCTCTTATTTCTTCGTATTTAATAATCTTTTTGACTTACCTGCTGATCTTTTATTGATGAAATATTTGCAACGCAATCTGATGAAAAATAGCATCCATGGTCTGAATGACTCGGCGCGGTATCATCATCACTTAGTTCATCATCCATGTCGTCATCAGGCAATCGAATCGTTTGTGTTTCCTGAAATGGCAGACAAATAAAGCAAAACATGCTTCTATTCCTATTGCTACTACTGTTTCCCCGGTCGTCGGGAGGTAATTGTATAGATGGTTTTGAACAATACATGACTGTAAACGAATACAAGTGACAACCACTACGAGAGAGGGCGAAGCATGTCTGGATCCCGCATTTGGGTTTCTTGCATTTCCCAGCTTGTACCACACAATCAATCCACAAAAAAAGGCGACACTGGACAAACCGAACCAGCAATTCACATTGTCCGAAAAACACGTGAAATGTCCGGACTATTATCCGAGTCAGCCCCGGGCCCTCCTACAAGTGGCAGATGGAAGTGCTGTCTATGAGGCCTTCTCTTTTGGTCTACTTTAAACCATGGTAAGTGCTTCATCCATCCATCTATTTACCACAGCAGCAAGCGAGTGAAACCGAATACGAAGAGCAGTGAAGTAGATAAACGAATTGATGTTTGACGAGTTTCGATAGGTCAACATCCCCAAGACCAGAAACACCTTCTGCAAGGGCACCAAGTGCAGAAAGCACACTCCCCACAAAGTGACCCAGTACAAGGCTGGTAAGGCCTCGCTCTTTGCTCAGGGTAAGAGACGTTACGACCGTAAGCAGTCCGGTTATGGTGGTCAGACCAAGCCCGTTTTCCACAAGAAGGTACGTGAAAAACATTACTTACCATCCTTCATTTGACGCGATCTTTTTTTTGTTCCGGGTTAAATAGGCCAAGACCACCAAGAAGATTGTGCTTCGTTTGGAGTGCACTGTCTGCAAGTATAAGATGCAATTGCCTCTTAAGCGTTGCAAGCACTTCGAACTCGGTGGTGACAAGAAGACCAAGGGTGCTGCTCTTGTCTTCTAAGCATCTAATACATTGTTCGTCTCGAATAAATAATTCACAACTCTGGAACAAGCTAAAACATTGTCGGTGAGGTCTACACACCTAGAAGGATTTAAAAATAGATAAAACAAAAGAAGTCGTGCGGATCGTTCATGCAACAAGAACAAAGAGTCGAAGGTCATTTTAGCACACGCACGTACCCTACGCACGCACACATGCACATACACGTATACGCACGCAAACAAACACAGAGTGGATGCGCTAGCTAAATCAAAACTATTCAAAATTTGCAGAGAAAACCGAATCCTGTTACGCATAACTGAATGGATATTGGACTATTTGTGACATTCTCTCCGACTCTTCGGAACTGTGTTCATGCCATATTCAGGAGTTAGCGTTTAAAGATCTGCAGGGTCGCAATGGAATTACGCGCCAAAGACAGGTTCAACCGGAACAGCAACCTGGCCAGTGCTTAGCATTTCTTTGAGGGTCATCAGCTTGGACACATACATATCAAAAATTTCTGTGAGGCTTTGGAGGAACTTCTATAATCTGCATTTTTCTTTCTTTAATCTTAATTGCACATGATACTAGGGCATTGATGCGTAAAGATACAATGAGTGCGATTGTGAACTAGAAAGGGCTGTCAAAGGTTAAAACTTTGTGAAAGTGCTCAATTAAGGCGTGAATAAGATTGGCTGCTGTTGGACTGGATCACAACGAAAGTTAAAATGTCTTTGACTGCGGCGTGCACGTAAGTGGCGTAGTTCATCGTATCAGTTCGAAACACTCAATAAGCCGAATGGTTGGATAAGTTCCAAACAATCATAATCCATTGTCTTGATATTACCAATCAGTTTTGCTGTTAGCGTTAGGAAGAAAAACCATGCAGTTGTGATTGATCCAAACCAAACTGGATCATATCTCTTCTTCTGGCAGTATTAGATGGGAATCGCTTGAACTGTCTCAGAAATGATACCGTGAATTTTGAATGAGCTCTTTTTTTGTACATTTGGACAGAAAAGGAAACATACAGCACACATAATTTTAAAGCACCCCGGAAAAAAAAAGACAGCAACTCATTTCTTCCCTTTTTTCTTTCTTCTATACCCTAAAAAAGATGTCGCCAAAATTACAAGCATCAGAAAGAAATGAATCTACATCGGCTGCAAGAGTATCACAACAACAGCAAAAACCAGGCTTACCTGTACCCATTCATCCCGACGATGCAAAAGACAAAGTCTTCACGGCAATCTTAAAGGCTTTGTTAAAGATGGGAAACAAACCAAGTTCACCTAAAGAACTGGCTAATGTAATTATCAAATACAAGTATGCAACACTTGGGTATGTGAACTACTCCCTTTTTTTCCTGTGAACGCGGGCTGTCGTGACTAATTCTTCCAATATATTATTGTCTGTATTTACAGAGGTGCGACTCCTTTTGCCACAGTCTCTTCACGAATATCACAGCACTTCAAACGAGCGGCAGAACACAATCCGCCTCGCGCTCCTTTACTGGCAAAGCATGTTGATCAGCACCATTCTCGAAAAATCAATTATTCACTAGCAACCGAACGTGTCTCACCCGAAGCGTCATCCACCCCAGAAAGAGATACTCATAAACCTAGCTCAACATCTCCTTCAGCTTCCATATCTAATGCGCAGGCGCAAACTTCTACTCAAAACTTTGACGATATCATGTCAGACACATCTACCTTATCCTCTGAAGAAGAGGATGAAGAACAAATCTTTGGTGTCAGACGTCCCAAACCAACTCCGTCTGCGACTCGCAGAAAGAGACGATATCGGGCACCCCGTGCTGACACCAAAGAACCCGAAGGCGAATCAGAAGACGAATATCACCATGTCGCAAAGCGTCTGCGCCACCAACCCGCGCCATCACTGCCCCTGTCACCTGTCACTGCAACATCGTCCTCCTCTGCTTCTTCTTCCTCGTTATCTCCACCTTCCGCAACATCAGGCGAACAACGGGATTTGTCCAGTTTTGTGCCGCCAGTTTCACCTCCAATCTTGACAGGTGCTTCGGAAGAAGAAAGCGAGGCGGAGTATTCCGACTATTATGAAGAAATGCTGAAGGGAGACGAAAATATGGTAGACGTTGAAGTCGATCATCAGCGACCTTCTATAGCCAGACGACCCAGTATTCAACCACTACAAACGGAGAAACCCGAGCAACAACCTGGTACATCGGCTCTAATGATGCCACCTGTTCCACCCAATGGCAATCAGACTTTGGATCAGGAAATCTGGACACCCTATACTTTCGAGCAAAATGATCTGGATTCCATGTTTCTTTCGGATGGGTCCACTACACATCATATTCCTTTTAACATTGCTGCTCCGGAATCTATCTCCGTATCCGAACTTGATACCTATTTTAATAACGGCAACAGCAATTCATCTTCCGGTTCTTCCGCACGTACCTCACGGAAAAGCTTTTCCTCAAATATTGCAGGCTCGAAAGATCCTTCGCTTTTACAAAAAGTACTTTTGGCAAATGCTGCTAAAGGAACAGAAACAATTGATACCGCCTCTTTGAAAACTAGTCCTGAAGATAAAGAGGATTTCAAGCCCAATTTTCCGAGAAGGAAATCGTGGCCCTCCGAACACCCCTCTGCGATATCTCTTGACACAGACAGGCGAATAACACAACTATTACTACCTTTACCAAACGAAGATAAGATCCCATCATTCCCTCCCGATTTAGAAAAAACTTCAGATCCGATAAAGTCGGAGCCGCCTGATAACAAACGGTCGAGCGAAAATACGAGCGAAGATAATTCACTAACGGAAACTGAGCTAAATGAGAGAAAATACTTCAGCGGTGGACATTCTTTCACAATTGCAAAGAAGACGTTTGGAAACATTCAATGCTATGAGTTATTTTCTCCACATGATATTCCAGACACAAGGGTGCTGAGATTTATTAAATCTATTGACGGTGCTTCCGAGCATGTCGCACTCCGTACCCGTCATGCCGATAGTAAAGATCGAAGAAACAGTCAGTATTTTTATCTCACCGAAGGATATGTTAATGCAACGCAATTGCGAAAGGCTGCAAGACCCGTGCTAGGTAAAGGCTCTTTTGATGCGGCCTCTGAAATAACAGGGCGCCGTGTCGCTGTGTCCATAACTAAGGGCCCATTGGAGTGTCGTGGCACATGGTAAGCGGGAAAAGTCTGACTTGGATATATTAAATCTTACTTGCAAACGTTAGGGTTCCTTTGAGCCGAGCGCGTGAACTGGTTGAAGAGTTTGAGATCGAAAGTTCGCCAGGTCTTTGCAAGCTACTGAGCGATGATCCTTTGACAGAGGATTCTAAGCAACTGGATATTGACACCGGTAGGCCATTTCACTTCGTTCTGCGCAAGTTTTAAGCCTGATAGAACTATTTCACAGCGTCTGACTCACAATTAGGTGCAACTAGGACACAAGATCAGACAAAACCCACTGAAGATAATCCAACAAAGTCCTACGAATCGTTCGAACAGGTGCAGACTGTTGCCAATACAGATGCGTTTGTGAATTTCGAGGACGATGAGAAAAAATTAGATGTAAAACCTGTCACAAACATAGTGACAAACATAGATTCTCTGGTGACGCCGGTGTTGACGATGAATAGCGCGTTATTGACAACAAGACCCGTACCGGAACCTGTCTCGAACGTACCTTCCTCAACAGCGAACCTTCTAAAATCCATGAATATTCAGAACCTAGATTTGTCAGCATTACACCAAATAACATCCAGCACTCCTACTTTGGCGCATCTATCCCCTACGTTTGATCTTGCTAAATCGCTAGCAGCGTACTTGCAATCGGCAGCGAAACCGAATTCGGCTCCGGTATCATCTTCATTGCCATCTTCTCTAGCAGCAGATCTGAAATCAGCGTTATCTCGATTTCCACTTTTAGATGCTCTACTAAAAAAAGACATCAGTGTACCGACCTCTGCACCTTCTGCACATTCTGCACCTTCTAGTTCTTCAACGAATCCGCCAGCCGCCTCTCCTTTTCAATCAGATCAAAGTAGGCAACCGTTGATGATCCATACGACTGTTGCCACAGATCCGTTAATGTATATCAGCGTCCTTGATCATGTTGCAGTGTGTGTCGCGGTATTGCCAAAGACAGAAGATTCTGCTGAGTGTAAGATTATGAGACGGTTGGATTCGGGATTTATCAACGGCACAGCTCTTTTGACAGCTGGCGGTATTGAGACGGAACGTGAGCGGAGTATGATTCTTAGTTTTGAAATGGAGCGGGTGCGAATGGCAAACAAATCAAGTGCATTATGTGGTACCTGGATTCCGTTACGGCGTGCGCAAGAATTAGCTGTAACTTGTTCCATTCAGCACCGCCTAGGTCCATTTTTGAGCAACAATATCGAGGAATACTTTCCAAAGCCTTTGCCAATCGAAGTGACATCGGCCAAGAAACCAAGAGATACACGTATTACTGCGCTTGTATTAGAAGCTCTGCGCAATTCGTGCGATAATACCAGATTAATGAGCTCCAGTTCTCCATCGCTACCTACGAACGCAGCAGCAGCTCAACTTCACCAACTTCTTTTGACAAACCCGCACAAGGCGCTCAAAATTGGAGATGACCGACTCAAGGCACCATTACTTGGATATTTTGATGACAGCAACGATACAATTAGTAGACGACGCCGAGCCGTAGTGGGGAGCCCTGTGGTCGTCTCGCCAAAACCAACAGCAAAAAAAGAACAACGGTCCACCGGAAAAATCGAAGATAGTCAAGACAATGTCAATGGCAACGAATCTGCGGAGGATACAGATTCTGATACTGAGGTAGAAGAAGTACGACGACAAGTAAAGAAGATGAGGGACGCAGCTATTGATGCAATGGAAAACGCCAGCTCGGCTGAACTTGAAGAAATGTTGAGTCGCGCAAAACAGCCTTTAGTGCAACAAGCGCGAAAGCCCGAGTATGTTAATGCCCAACCGATACGGAAACAACGTCAACGTAGGGTGACGGAAGAGGAAGCCCAATATCGCAACGGTCGCCGACGACCAAATGGGGGAAAATGGTCTGGTGGCAAAATAGCTCCTTCGATGATTAGAAAGAGTGCGACCTGGAATGGCGCGATGAGTACTCCACGGATTAATCTTGTCATTCCAACCAAGAAAAAGACGAAAAAAGTAAAAAATGCTGAAGAAGCGAATCGTGTAGTAGAGCACAAACCATCAACAACAACAACTCCTATCAACAATAAATCTTTACCAACTGTGCAGGAAGACGACGAAGATGAAGAAATCGACATTGGTGGTAGCGATCGAGATGATGACTTACGTTAATTTTATGCTTATTGTATGATTTTGTTTATTGCGTCTAATTTTTTTTTTTTGCAGATAAAAAAAAACGACATTTTTCATCATTGCATAACAGATTTAATCGCTTTTGACTTGCTGGACTTTTGCAAAATGCAGATGCTACATCAACGTGTTTAAACTTGTTATAATCTCTATGCGTTGTCATCTAATGTAGAGAGTCACACCATGCGTACAACAGTCATATGCATCCTTAAGCATTTGATACGTTATTGAGAATCTGATTTACATCATGAAGATATAGCTACATTGCTATGATAGCATATCAAAATAAGCAGTGAGTTTCAAGAATGCCGCTTGCGATATATTCAAGACGTGTTCTTCTGTTGGATACATATGATGCACGCATCAGGAATCCTGTAACTCCTGGCTACAGCATGTTCCACACAGGAGACTAAAGCAGGTTCAAGCTTCATGCATCTACGCTATGGACAAAGGAGGATCATGTCTGATCAAAGATAAAAGGAGAACTGTGAATATGGATATACAGTTTGATTTCTAACATTTTCCAATGTATGTATTGTATCTCGTTAGCTGGTTAGCATTTTCTTTGTTTGTTCGTGCAGGCAATGTTACCACTGGTGGTCCCAGGCATCTTGCCCTTCTTGATCTGTACAATAGTCAGGATGATTGGAACCGAACCCGTGTACCTGAAGAGCCGCAGCAGGTTCTATTAAGTTGGGCATCTAACGGGAAAACTTTTCGTGTTCAATTCACAACCATGATCTTTGTGAACGGCGTTTTGCTGAAATATTGGCAGAAAGATGTTAATCAAGCAGCAATACTTGTAACAGAGAGCAAGGTATAGAAAAACAGAATTCTTGGTTCTGATACTAAAACAGACAGCAAACTAGAACTGGGGTTTTACCGATGGCGGGGTGAACGCTCGTACGATTTATCAACATGTACTCCAATCTTTTCCACTAGCAGAGCAAGGACTTTACAACTACCAAGTTGCAAGCGTCACAAAAGATGGATCTTTTTGGAGTGATGTATTTGAATTCCACACAAATCATGATGAGCGCTTCTCCTTTCTTGCTATGGCAGACATGGTTGGTTATGGAAATGGGCCAAGTCTTGATGCATGAACTAATGTGACCGCGAATTTTAGGGATTGGCCAATGCGGCGGCAAGACCAAGTATTCTACGAGCTGTCGCCTCCCACCAGTATGATTTCCTTACAGTTCTTGGTGATCAGGGTTACGATCTCGCAGATTTTGACGGTGTAAAGGGGGATCAATATATGAATTTTGTTGAGCCTATCTATGCCAACTTACCTGTTTTGACAACAGTAGGCAACCATGAAGTTGCATACAACTTTTCACATTATAGAAACAGGTAAACCGAGGGGAAAGGAAAAAGACTTCTGCTCTTACTTGATGGTAATGCCTTCTATATACATATTTTAGGTTTGATCTGTTACCTTATCGGGACTCAGACTTTGAAAATCCTATGCTATACTCGTTAAACTACAAATCATTGCATCTCGTATCCATATCAACAGAGGTCTATTTCAACACGTCTATTGAAGAAATTAAAACAGCACAGAACTGGATAGTCCGAGATTTAGAACGTGCTCGAATGGACCAGAAAACGCGATGGATAGTAGTAATTGGCCACCGTCCTTTATATTGCACCCCATTGGAAGATCCGGATTGTAGCACAAGAGGACAGGTCTTGCGGGACGCACTTGAAAACATATTCCTCCAGTACGGCGTGGATCTTTACCTTTGGTAATAAGAGTCAAGCAAATTTCTGTTGTTGTAACGTTATTTTCAGCGGACACAAACATAATTATCAGCGAACATATCCCCTTGCACAAAATCAGCTGCAATCCTACTCATATTTTAACCCACGTTCCTTCTTCCAAGTCATTTCCGGGAATGCAGGAAATTACGAGGGCGTTGATCCTATTGCTGCTAGCAAACAGGAGCCGGAATGGTTGGCTTCTCGGTATGAAGGGTATGGATTTTCAACGATCAATGTCAGTCCGTCAAGGTTGGAAGTACTTCATTGGGCAAGTGCTCTGGATGGTTCGGCGCGTCTAATGGACAGGACGCAAGTAGTCAAACCCACCACTCTCATGAAAGATTCGCTTGTAAATATTTGCACCTATTTACCATACATAAGCCTTTGTGCAAATCTGTGGAAAAGATAATGATAGCAATAAAATGAAAAGGAGCAACGATGTGCATACTTGCGGGCTTTAAATAGACGGCTGGATTTTTCTTCCAAGGCAAGGCCCTTCACCCCGTCTTTCCAACCTGCTGCTTCAACAATGGCGTTGTTTGCCAACGCCAATGACATTAAGGTCCACACTGATAGGCCGACACCTAAATTGGCATCATATAATTTTATAGCATCGGCACGAACCTCAGAAGCTCTGGCCCAATCTGGACACCTCGCCCTGTCCGCCTCATCGCAAATAGCCGGACGCTTTCAATTGCTGAAGGTATAATGTCCTCTCAATAACATAATCATTCACAAGGTGACCGTTGTAGTCCTTCGTCCATCCTCATTTATGCCAATATGTCGAAGTTCATCGAGGGAAACACGGTAAAGAAAAGCACAGGATACAGACATCGGGAATAGGCCTTAAAACTAAAGTTTAGGTAATACCCTATAGATAGGATCTTCGTGGTGTCAGAGTATCATGACTACTCCTTGCAGAAGGCACGTAATAAGGACAGACAGCCCATGAGGTACAGAAGAAGTACCGCTCTCTTTGTTTTCCAAGTTAACCATTCGTGTCAGTGTTTTACGACAGTGGGCGGTTGAGATTTTCTCGGCTTTAGATTATTTACAAGCCAACAATGTGTATTACGCGGCATTAGCCCCTCACAACGTCTTGTTGGATGCGAAGGTCAGGGATCCTATACATAAAGTGGCACTAACAGTTTCCATTGGACAGAATCGCATCAAATTGTTTAGGTATGGCATGTATTACATGACCGGCAAAGGTGCCGATGTCGAGTTTCCTATCGGATACCCACCATACATGGCTCCCGAGACACTTTTCGAAAATATGCAATATGATGAAAAAGTACGGATAATTGCTCTGAGAAAGAGATTTTGATATTATACTTATAATGAGGTCAGCGAGATTGTTGGGCTGTAGGAGTCATGCTTGTAGAACAGTACACACGCAATTCATTCTGGACTACATCTGATATCAGCCTCATCTTTCAGTCTCTAGTTACGATGGCAGAATGGGCAACGGAACAGGACAATATATGGAACCATGAGGATATTGAGTCATTGGATATTAACGAAACCGTGCTAAGATTTTTGCAAGGCAACTTCGAAGATGGCGTAGATGCTGAGGAAGTAAAAGCTTTTCATAAATTCATTATATCGTTGCTTCAGCCTTCCATTCGTCGGCGATTTTCTATTCGTCAAGCTTTGTCGTCGTCATTTCTTTCAGGTCAAATAATTGATTCAGGTTGGGTACAAGCGCCGATATTGGCTTGTGACACGTTGGATCACGCTGAAAACGGCAACAACAACCAGAGAAAAGATGTGTTGCAGGGTTTACCGGCATCACAGGTATATTATCTATGGCGCTTGGCAGGAGGAGATGTAGAACTGGATTTAGTGAAAAGGGGCGTGTTCCTGTCTACACCAGTGATCGAGCGATTACCGCGTGTATGTTTCACTGATACGAATGAAATTGGATCCAGCGCAATGGATACAGCTCAATTATACTCGGATGCTGTCTATGTACTCAGCTTCAAGGAGCTCTACCAGAGATTGGAGGAAGGAAGGCCCAATTCGGACAGATTCGAATGGGATACCGACTATTTTATGGTGGTGGACGAAAATGATGTGAATTTCCTCTTAGATAACGGAAACAATAATGCTGACAGCAGTGCCACTGATGAAGATGATACCTCGGATGACTTCTTATACGCAGATGATATAGCATCCGCTAATCCACCAGCGACTAATGCATTTAGTCCACTCACAACACCTACCACGCCATCTACTTCACGATCGCTGAACCGAACGTTATCATTGTCAGGCATGAGTCGATCCGCCTCTGCTTCATCATTGTCTTTGGGAAGTCCGACACCATCCACTCCTACGCAAAGTAACAACTCGAAGCTGCCGCTGTTTTTGAGGGAGCAAGATATCAACTATCAGTACCATCGTCAGATGCTCTTCTCAGAGCTTTTATGGCAATACCCTGCATCTCGCAAAGAAATTTTACATCATGCTAAAGTGGATATCCCACCATTTTTGCGTGGAAAGGTATGGGCTGCCGTTTTGGGTGTGGGAGGCGATATCGAATATCAATACGATCAAGTGGACAAACACAACGACACGGAAACAGATCGTCAGGTATAACTGAAAAACGATAATATAAAGTTTCTAACTGGTATTTGCCGATTAGATTGAAGTTGGTAAAGGCGGTACGCCGCTGTTGAAGCATTTTGATAACACATAGTTAGATGTGCCAAGATGCCATCAGTATAATCAGCTCTTAGCGTCATCTGTCGGACACGAGAAGCTACGAAAGCTCTTAAAAGCTTGGGTTTCTGCTAACAGTAACTTAGTGTACTGGCAAGGTAATGGATCATCCGTTTTCCCTCATCTAAAACCTAAATATGGATATTCCAGGCCTTGACTCTCTTTGCGCACCGTTCCTGACTCTCAATTTCAACGACGAGGCGATCGCATTCGCATGTTTACAGAAATTCATACCAAGATTTCTTAATAACTTTTTCCTGTCAGACAATACATCCGTTTTGCAAGAGTATCTGGCAATATTCCGCCATCTGCTCAGCTACCATGATCCAACACTGTCAAGTCATTTAGAAACGATCAAGTTCATGCCCGATTTATATGCGATTCCCTGGTTTTTAACGCTTTTTACTCGTAAGCAAACGTGTGCTTGGAATACTGCTGGAATGTTTCTTTCTCACTGCATGATTAGACGTCTTTCCTCTTGATAAAATATATCATTTGTGGGACAAGATTCTAGTTGGTCCAACCTCCTTGCCATTATTTGCCGGAATTGCTATTCTCCGGCAAATTCGAGAAGTACTTTTGACTTATGAGTTTGATGACTGCATTACCCTTTTTTCCGAAAGTTTCCCGAAAGTCGACATTGAAAAATGTGTTCAAAGTGCCATGACTATGTGCAAAGTCACTCCTCCTAGCCTTTCTGCGCGTGTCCATGACCAGGATACCGGACTGGAAAAGGTATGCTCCAAACCAATGCCATTGAAAAATCTGTAATCTTATCAATATTCCAGGTTTATCGATGGTGGGAAGAGCCAGTACCCATAGAAGTTAAGAAGAAGGAACTTGCGCCTCGTCTAAGCGTGCAAGATATCGCCAAAATACTACCATACACCTTGGTGCTTGACATCAGATCAGAACAAGAGTAAGTGATGACTGTAAGATTACTGTTCTTGATGAACGATATCCGTGATGATTAGATTCGCTCGAGGTCATGTTCCGTCCTCTATGAGTGTTCAGGCTGGTCAACTTGATAGTTACACCAATGTTCTCCGCAAGCTAAACCGCAAGTATCACATCGTGGTAACCGATAGGAACCAACAACAACTTGCCGCTGAAGTAAGTGAATTTTAAAGCTTCGAAAGAAAGTGATTGCACACAGAGAAGCTGTAATAATTGGTATTTGTATCTATAGTACACAGGCCAGCTTATTCATAAAGGTTTTCCTCGTGTCGCTTTGCTCCAGGGTGGGGTAGAGGCTATTATAGCGGAACAACCCCAGTTTTATTGCAGCTGCCGACCGCAGAAACAAACAACAGCAGGGTTTAAGGGAAAAGGCTCCGAGCCACCCTTTGTACTTTGGCGGTGTAAAACACCAACGCCGTTGAAAAAGAAATAAATTAAAAAACGAATAGGCAAAAAGAAAAAGACAAAACTGTTTGAATTGTCCATCCTAAGGCGACTTGGGAATTTGAGACTAGAAGCAAAAGGAAAGCAAAGGATATTTGAAGAATTATTGAGATTTTGCCTAAAACACGTGGTCGAATAAGGCTACTTTGTTGATTGTTCATCAAAGTTCACTTTTACTTATGCATGGCAATTAGCTTAACAGTTTACTTTCAACATGCATGAATCTACTTGGACACGTCTTTGAGCTTATCTCCAATTTCTTGACCCTTTTCCTTAACAGCATCGATTCCTTGTTTCCTCAATGATTCGACATTGGATCCTGCTTGTTCTAGTTTCTCCTGTGTAGCACCTTTAGCTTCGTCAACTTTGCCTTGAACTGCCTGCTTGGCTTGTCCATAGGCATCGTTCATCTTTTCACTTGGTCCTGGTAAAACCAGGTTAGTACCAGCTGGAAGCCAGTCTTTCAACTTTTCTGCCGCTACCTCTTTGTCTTCTGTAAAAATAATACCCTACAGCGCTTGCTGCGATAAGTCCCAAAATAAGATTGTTGTTGTTCTTTGGCCCTCTGTTGGTTGGACCAGAACTGGGGCCATCTGTTGCGTATAAGCGGCGACCAGAGAAAGAACGAACGGCACGAGGCGAGAAAGATCGAGTAGCATACATTGTGTTTTTAGAGGAAAAGAAACAGACGTCTACATCGGTGGGCCGGTCGGTATCCTTTTATCGTTATTGTTTCTTTTGCAATGAAGTCATGGCGATGTCATGGCCATACGGGAAGCCGCCCTTACCATATTTGGGTCTAGGGGCACAACACCTTGGTGCGCTGTTTTTGTCGCGACATATTGCAATATGTAAAGGGTATCTAAACTAGTGAATATCTGTTTTAAACTAAAAATAATGCCGTATTGCAGTTCACAGCCGTTTTATTTATATACAAGATCTTTCATCTTTTTTACAGAATGAGTGATATGATACCATGTGGGTAAATCAAAATCAGGTTTCGATACTTAAGAAACGACAAGCATACAAGTTTAGCCACAGTTATCCACGTCTACGTCTTCAGGTCAAGTTTCCACGTTCGCTAGGCTGTAAATGGGAGAGAGCTTCCCAACACGGCAAAGCATGCACGAGGCCGATAGAAACAGCACTACCTCGAAAATACTTTCTCTATCCAAGCTGCAGGCATTATATAGCGATTCATTGAGTTTTCGTCGGATAGCCAGATCTATCGCGCTAGGGAACGTATAGACATTTCTTCAGAATATTTAATCGTATGCTAAGACGCTGAAGGTCTGTCTTATTTAAAACAATCAATAATAAGTGTAGACTTTGTGCCGATACAAATCCTTTTTTTTTTTTGCCAAACGCAGACCACAGACCAACATTCAAAGAAAAAAACCCGTCTCGGTATTACTGACGTCATTGGCTAGCTTTTTTCAGTGTAACATTGCTTAACTGGCTCCCCCAGTGGGGGAATCTGTCCATAAAGGCACAACCTTGGGCACGCAAAAACGACGCACAAAGAATCCACTCACGGTCTTCCCCTCTTTCACTCCATCCTCTTGTTTATTACTCGTTTCCTTTAATGAATCCTCGTGGTACTTTCTCGTTTACACAGCAGGTGGGTCATGTGGACGATTGCGTGGCTTTTATACTCATCGATGGCCATGTTAGCTTGCAGCAGTAGCAACCGAGGCTTCGAATTTTATCAGATATGTCAATTCTACTTCAAGGTCGCCAAGATACTCGACGCTTTCTACGAGGCTGGACTCTATACCTGTCAATGTAGCCATCTTACGTACACCGATTCGCTAATCTCAAAACCTATCTGCATTAGGGACCGGCATGCCTGCGAAATAGCGACCTGAAGCACCGACACATGCCCATTACTGAAGCAACACGCCTCCTACGAGCCAATCAATTCGTAGCAGCAGAGTTCAAACAGAGTCATGGACAACAGCAACGGGTGTTTTCGAGCAGCGCCCAGCATTCATCGTTCCGACCCTTCCGATTCGTCAATCAGCGAAGGCTTGCAAAGCTGGAACAGGATGCGAATACCTTTGCTCAGGATCCATTAAGACAAGCTTTGCTCTATAAGGTAACCATGACTTGCTTAACCAAGGTAGTCATTGTATTTCCATAGGAATGGCTTCGTTCTAAAAATCCGGAAGCTGTCATTGCCCGTTTCGAACGTGGCAACTTTAACCATAACGAAGAATGCTGGCAGAGCTACATTACGGCATTGGCTCAAACCGGTCGTTCCGAGTCGATTCTGCCCCGCATTATGCAAAAATTGGAACAGGAGGGAGGGATAAGCCGCTGGTCGGAACAGGGTATGGAACAACGTGAAACGAACCGATCACCTTGTTTAATTTTCTTTTGCTTGGTTTTAGGCAAGAATGTGCTTCCAAAGGAAGTCATTCAACAACTGGCAAGTCGTGGCGGTGGACGTATTGTAGCTGGCGAGGCTGCTAGTATCACTACCGGATCCGGAAATAAGACCAATCCTATCTATGTCGTAGTTGAAGAAGGTGCATTGTTGATGAACTTGTACTTATTCTTCTTTGACTAACATTATGATTTGTAGCTCCAAAGTATATGTTTTGGCGCGCGATTCGCTGGGTTGGCGTCACACTTACCTATGCATTCTGCATTCTCACTATCTTGTCATTGGCTTTGGAAAACTCTGGACTTTTAAAGACGACAACACCTCAAGCAGAATATGAACCCATAAGTCAGCAGGGTGTTAAGTTTGACGACGTACAAGGTGTCGATGAAGCCAAACAGGAATTGGAGGAGATAGTTCAATTCTTGAAGAATCCACAGAAGTTTACGGAGCTCGGTGGCAAGCTTCCCAAAGGTGTACTCTTAACGGGTCCTCCAGGTACTGGAAAAACCATGTTGGCAAGAGCCGTCGCTGGCGAGGCAGGCGTGCCATTTTTCTTCATGAGCGGAAGTGAGTTTGATGAAATGTATGTCGGCGTCGGAGCAAGACGTGTCCGTGAATTGTTCGGTAAGGAAAAGGTAGCTATGCATTAAAGATATATATTTATACCCATAAAGCGGCTGCAAGAGCCAAAGCACCCAGTATTGTGTTCATTGACGAAATTGACGCCATTGGATCCAAGCGAAATCCTAAGGATCAATCCTATATGAAGCAAACGCTCAATCAGCTATTGGTGGATCTGGATGGGTTTTCTCAGACAGAGGGGGTTATATTTATTGCAGCCACCAATTTCCCCGAACTGTTGGACAAGGCGCTGGTTCGTCCTGGACGTTTTGATCGACACGTGAATGTTCCTCTTCCAGATGTGCGTGGACGTATCGAAATTTTGAAGCATCATATGAAGAATATCCAGTTCTCCAGTGATGTAGACGTTAGCGTGATTGCTCGCGGCACACCCGGCTTTAGTGGTGCTGATCTCGCTAATCTAGTGAATCAAGCGGCTATTCAGGCCAGTCGAGAAAATTGCCGTGAAGTCAATTTAAAGCACATGGAGTATTCGAAGGACAAAATTATTATGGGAGCAGAGCGTCGATCTGCTGTGATTACAGAAGAAAGTAAACGAGTGACAGCTTATCACGAGGGTGGTCATGCTCTGGTGGCCTATTATACCCCTGGTGCCATGCCACTTCACAAGGCAACAATTATGCCTCGAGGTGCTGCGCTTGGCATGACTGTACAATTACCAGAAATGGATAAAGTAAGTTGGAACGTACTAGACCCTACCTAGATTGATTTTTGTTCTGTAGGATTCTTTTACAAAGCAAGAGTTCCGAGCGCAGATCGATGTTTGCATGGGCGGTCGTGTAGCAGAAGAACTGATTTTCGGTAGCGAAAACGTTACCAGTGGCGCACATAGTGACATTGTCAAGGCAACAGACGTTGCGAAGCGCATGGTGCGACATTATGGCATGAGTGACAAGATAGGACCGGTTAATTTCAGCGATGAAGATATGCAGATGCTAAGCGCGCATACTAAACAAGCCATTGAAGGTGAAATTAAACACCTCGTGCAACAATCAGAAGATCGCGCAAAGATGATTTTGGAAACTCACAGAGAAGAATTGGATCGGCTGGCTAACGCGCTCGTAGAATATGAAACCCTTTCTTATCAAGAAATTTTAGACGTCCTTGCCGGCAAGCCGGTTTCACGGGTAGATATTGAAAAATGAGTATAATAAAACAATTAAGATAATCTGCTTTGCGTTCTGACAACATTAAAAGAATAATGAAGCAATCAAGACAAGCAAGGATAGATCATTGTGTCCGTCTTTGCCGCTTGACGACAATGTCTTGTCCGTTTGACAACTTTACAAAAGACATAAAAGCTGTGCACATCTTTATCGTTAGACACTAAACTGCTATTGCCGCGTTGTCCAAAACATGAATCCTTTCCCTTCATCTGGCGTGCCCCCTCCTCCACCTGGATTTCCTCGACGTCCTCCGCCTGGTCCACAACGATAACTGACCAACCGATATACTCGAAGACACATGACCATGGACTATTGTACGTCAAACGGACTTGTTAACGTTAGCTTTGTATGGATGCATGAATACCAACAATAAAGATAAATGGAGGCAACAAGTGGTTTATATATAAATATATATATACAGATGTTTATTTATAAAGTTATATCTAGCACTGAGAAGGGGGAGAGTTGGGGTTAACAGTGACATGGAATTTCACACTGTCCAAAGTACAGGCACGGCCGCCTGCATCGCCATTGACCTTGAAATAGTAGTCTCCAGATTCGAGATCGTCCTCGTCGAGTTGCAACTGGAAGTTTCCGCTCCAGCCATTGGAAGCTGGGATATTCGAGATTTCGGTGACCACCTTCTTGTTGGTTCTGGCGTCATAGAGATCAATGGATTTAATGGTCTTGACTTTGCTTGCACCAAGATCCCAGCTAACAGCATAGCACTAAGAAAAAAAAAGGTATCAGCATCCCAAAGCTTTTGCTCAAGAATGCCTTAGGTACCTGTCCATAGGTCCATTGGAGACCTGATTGGGTTGGTGAAGTGATTCGGAAACCGAGGCATGCAGCAGGAGCCCTAGCTTCCAATGGGGCCGCTTGGACCGAGACAGCAGCGACCAAGGCAAGAGCAAGAGAAGACAAGGTGGAGAAGTACATATTGCTAGGTTTTGTTGTGTGTGCTTGTTGGATTGATGTGTGTATTGAACTGATGGGCTATGTCGCTTCATACTTGGCCCTATTTATACTGATGCAAATAGGCTTGAGACTTATTCAGCTCATTCCGTTTGACTAGGAATGCCCTCTTTTTTTAATGCTAAAAATAAGTTACTTTGAATCATTTGTGTAAAGAGGATGCTTTGACTGTTTGCGTCTGCATGAAGCTCTGTAGCTTAAAAGTTTCTTTTTTAATCATCACGTTACTTTTAATAGTTGCCGCTCTCTCCAGGGTTCGGTCTGTTTAGCTTGTACTACGCAAAGCAAAACCTTGCTATTTTGTCTTTCTTTGCTATCATTACACTTTAGCACAAACAAAGAAGTCCTCGTGAGAAGGCTCAGTTCAACCAAAGCCCTCCTCTTCTCTCTGCAACCGCAGCCACACAAGAAAAAGAAACATATGAAAGAAATGGATCTCTCACGCTCTCTTTCTCTTCTATCTTGGCTGCCAAAGACGCGCCAAATGATTGATAAAGGCTGAGTTTGCACTTTAGCTTACACAAGTCGGACATTTTTCTGGCGGATATGCACATGTTACCGTGCCTGACGCTCTAGGTACCACAAGACCCCACCATTGTCAAGTGGATGAATACAATGACTTCATCGTGTGATTTCACTCATGTTTATACATAGAAACAGTTCCATGTTTATCACTCATTCGCTGTTCAAACTTAACAAGGTACAATTATTGGTTAGGTAGGGCGAAGTCAGGCATGTTTCCAGGACATGGTGGGATAGGAACCAATATTTCTCCGTGAATACAGGGTCTACTATCCAATTAAGTCCACTTCTCACATCACCGCCGTGAAACACAGTCGATGTCGTCAGTATCTGAAAACATTCATCGATATCATAAAGTCCTTGAAATAATATAAAGCGATCCCGCATCGCAGCGTTAGGAACATAGTCAATTCGCGGATCATGGGGAATTGTACGTTGAAGTTCCGCTAGTGATGTAGGAAAGAGGTTACTGTCCCGTGTTTCCATTTTTTTTGTTTCTTTTCGCGGTTGAACTTACTGGGATACAAAACTTTTTTGCTCATATCACCAAGAACGTTGAGCATCTTTAGTTGCATTCGAACCATGTGAACGGCTTGTAGCCGCGGCCAATTTTCCATTTCTTTAATATCTCTTGAAACCGGTGGTTCTGACAATGTATGAATAACCAAAACAGGCATTCGCCTTTGTGTAGACAGAAATGGAGACAGTGCAGACTCTGAAACAGTCTGTTGCTGTTGTTTATGCTGTTCTTCTTCGGGTTGCTCCTCTCGGGATGGTTCTTCATGCTGCTCATCCTTTTGTCGTCGCTGCTGTTCCTGCTGATACGGTTGGTGTTCCCACTGCTCTTCCCGTTGTTGGACCGAGTGATGCTGCTCGTTCTGTTGTGGTAGGTTTAATGATACTGATGATGATGGTGCTGGATGCTGCTGTTGTTGCCGCTGTTTCTTATGTTTATACTTCTTAGACGTTTCGTTTAAACTGAGGATGTGATTCGTTTCACTGTCCAGCATCGACTTTAGTACAGTTGGTATGGAATCAAGATCCATGTTCGATCTGGGAACCCAAGCAACAGGAACACCTCCAAATCGTCGAATACACGCTTCAACCATATGCAAGACGTAGCCTTTCAAATACTGTGCCTCGTATTCAGCTTTAGCGACGCGTCGACGAAGCTCGGCAAGTTCTTTCGAATCTCGTAACCATTGCTCCTCTCTAGCTTTTCTCCGCAATTGCTCCCTTTCCCGGAACGCTTTTTGGGCTTCCCGATTTTGCGCTCGCCGTGCTTGTAATGAAGGTGGATTAGGTTTTCTTCCAGGGCGTTTCCGTTTACGTTGTCGTTCGCCATTCTCATCCTCAACTCCGAAATCGCTCTCTTGATCAAAGTATTGGAATAAGAACTGTTGTGTTGTGCACATTTGATTTTAAGATGTATGTAGAGACACAAGCTAAAGCGTTCTTTATTACTAAAACATGGAAAAAATTTTTACGTAAAATGCAAGCTTTAGGATATATGGGCCATTGTTGCTGCCGTTTCATTTTCTCTAACCACAACAGCTCTTTGTTCTCATATGAATCATTCCCGTCTTTTATGCCTTGCTTTTCTTTCTAGTAAGGACCTTTTTTTCGATATGGGAGACTTGGTGGTTCTACTTGCTGCCGGTCAAGGCGGCGGAGTATAGAAAAACTGAGAAGTAGGGGGTTTGTCTGTGTTACAAGAAAGATGTTACCATGACAAGACTAGGACGGTCGTATCCTAAAGATCAGATTTCGTTCTCCATCTCTGTCCGAACAGACGGCGTTGCCTCTATTTACTTGAAAAGCCCCATACTGCAGTATTGTTGACAGATGTTTTTATCAGCCTCTCTTGTGACCATGTCGATCTATGGCTCTTCACTGGAATGGACTGATCGAACGCATGCGTAAAAAATTCTGTCATCAAATAGCTAAAGTTATAAGCATAGCTTATTTGAATAGCATACTAGGTTCATTCGCCCTAACGTTTGTGATCAAGAGTGCGTTATGGTCAACCTCTACGCTCGTTTTCTCATTTGGTTCATGCCTGAAATCCGCAAATCGAAATTTTTTTATCGCCTTTTAAATGGAAGCTCTGCTCCGCTATCACAGTAAGGAAATCTTGTGCACCAAAACATAAAATTGTTTGCAGCTGAAATTCTTTTTGTGCCATTACTTTGCCATAGTAAAAGAGATTACAAAGAATGAGCCTTAATGATTTTGCAATTGCTTAGATTTTTGAACGCTGTTATGAATCTCAAAACTCCTTGATTGCATAATTAACTCGACTTGTGTTCTAGTTGTGCAAGATTTGAACCTTGATAATTTCTTTCCAGCCTATTATTGTTTTTGAATCATCTGCAGTTGCTAGTACAAACACAAAGCCCAGCTTAGAAAGACGCAAGTAGATGGCGATATGACCTGAATCAATAACACGGGCTAGTCCTCTCATGCAACCCTCGCTAGTGACAGATGTGGCAATTGACAGAACCATTGCAATCAAGTTGATGCGGTTTGCGGTGGAAAGCTTTGTTATTTGCAACAACAGTTACATCTCTTTCTATCATTTTCAATATGTTTCTTCCTTAATTGGAAAGCGCACCGAGTAACCTTGAGCTCTCCCATTCCGACTACTAAGCAATTGCAAACTTGTACCCATTTGATGTCGTCTCCCCAATCAGCCAATTACGTTTCTTGCTTCGAAGTTTGCATATTAATAGCAACCGTGTCTTCGATATGCATTACCCTGACCCGTTACATAGCTGGGCTTCTCATACACAATGGCTATCCATGACGATCCATCCTAATGTACATTTAAAGGGTGCATTTCTCTTTGAACAGGAAACAGAAGAAGTGGAACGTAAATTTTCCAGCTAGTGATGTATCATGCACAGGAAAATAAAAAAAACGGCTACCCGCGATAGGAGTGAGGATCGCCAAAAATAGGTTGACTGAGTCTTGATTGGTATTAAAATAGCTTTGGTTTACTGGGTAAAATAAGACTAAATGCAGTACGTTTCTCCTGCACTCGCTTTAAACAATTTTCAGCATAACAAACGTTATTTCTTTATGCATGTGCAACAGAAGATGATGGATGTATCACAGTTTACCCAATTTGTCAGAACTTTATGCTTTATCTATCGGCTGATGGTTTCATTCTTGATCGACATTGAAAGCGAAGAGAATATCGTAGATGCTAAGACTGTTTGTCCGGTTAGGTGATAAACGGGCAGGTAAATGATCGCTCGATTTAAATCAACGCTAGTAACAAGATGGGTTATGACAATCAGTGCAATGTCCTCTGTCTTACACTTCTTGTACGGTGGGAAAGGCCATTCTCCGAAATATCGATTTCTGAGAAGATTCGGCCATTTTATAGTCATTCAGCACAGAAAAATCTTCTTGGAAACACAGGTGAAGTTAAGGGTCTGCTAGAAACCTTTATCTCCTTGGAACATGTCCTATTGCACGGACTATTAAAGAGCCTTTCCCCTCACTAACCATTAATCCCAAAAAACTTGATGATAACATGCTGCCTTATACTGCCTTTTCCACAACGAGGCTTATATCTTTGTTCATTGCAACATACTTATGTAATCTCAGAAATAGTCCACCTGACTTTTCGACTGCCAAAATTTGGTCCTCGACTAATCCAGGCAGATACTTGTACAGCAGAACGTAGTGTGCGAACGTTTTCCATTTGGCTAGAACGGGGCCTTGTGTCAGTTGCAGTTTACGGTTTGGTCATGCTGTAGATTCTCATGTCAAAAACAAACGATTGTCGATGATATAATTAACGTGTACCACCATCTTAAAAATTTCTTACATTTGTGGTCTGCTGATATCTTTCTAGTACCACATACAGAAAAGTAGTCTCTACAAAGTCTTTATGAAAAAAAAGGTCGTCTCTGATGCTAATCGATATCACACTTAGGGCATCTTCTTTTGTACATCAAGTGTCTCAGACTTTTTCCTATCTCTATCATTGGTTAGTCTTATCAAATATACAGAGGACATTTATTTTTACTATGCTCGTCCAGGCTTTGTACGACAGTAAAGAAACATGGAATGAAATTTTATTGTTCAAAGACTGTATCAAACCTGGTTGCTTAGACTACATTGCCATCCTCAGTATTTACGTGATCTCCATCGTTGACAAAGTGGAGATGATTTCCATCATGGGAACTTTACTCGGAGGCATACAAAGATGAGGCAAGTTCTACTCCTTTTGCCAAAGATATACAAAGCTAATGATTTACAATGCATTACATATACAAAATTTTAAAGCAATCTTAACAATGCGACTATGTAGAATTTCCAGCAATTGACCTAGAAAGAAGAAAAAATGGCGTGCAAACTGATTTCTTGTGTAGGTTGTCATCTTTCGTCAGGTGTGCTTTATCGATTAGTGGCGCGGCAGTCTATACGTAGTGCTTTGGATTATTATCTATTCCAATAAAAAAGGCGGATAGTACTAATGACCATTATATACATTGATTGTTTGCCTTGTACTTGTATGCTCTCAAACGTCGAGTCAAATATATGTTAGGTTTACATTTTACGGCTCGGCTATGGAACAATCAATCTTAATCTTGCATGGATATATCTTGGAAATCGGCATATGTACAAGGTTCTTAAACGCATGGATTCATCGTTTGAATTTGACATAGTAAGATTGCTCTAACCGATGGCTTGGAGTGTATTGACAAGATTGGACTTATTCTTTGAAATTGTAGTACGGTCTATAAGCTGATTAACTTCTAAGCAGTGACGGTGACGTTCTGGAGTTTCATGCGCTTTCTCTGGCGTCACTGTGCGCTCACGAACGACCGTTTATCCCAGAGGTGTTCGTCACCATATATGACTTGGCACTTGGAAGGATCCTGAAATCATACGTAAACCTTCTCTTCAATTATCCATATTGCGTCAGAAAGCAAGCATTTATTATGCAACGACCATTCCTCCTATAGACAAAATAAACAATCATGCTGAAAACAGCCAATTGGCGAAACAACATGACTTCTATCATCTTTTGCTAGGGAAAAACAGGAATAAAGACCAACCTGCCTGATTTGAAACAACGGTATATCATTGATTACGTCCGTTGATATCATGCAAAATATAAACCTCACCGTGTAACTCCCGCTTGCAAACTTGTTCCAATTTAGTGAGCTCTACTTCTTTGAATTCATTCTTCTTTGTTAAAAGGATATGTTACTTACCTCAACGCAAAATGAAAAGACGGTCTTTCATCTTGATATCGGTCACAGAGCAGTACCTGTCACTCCGAAAACGAGTACAAAGGGAGTTACTGTGGCACTAACTTCTCTTATAAGTAGAAATGTTTCATGTAACCGTCGTCAATCTAAACAGTTGAACGTACCATGCTTCTTCACATCTTTTTGGGTTTCACACTTTTTACTTTCCATTAGACTCCACTCAGTGAAGATATATGTATGTTGTTGCTAATAACGTTTCGGTCATATAAAAGCAAGCCTTTATTATGCAATGGTAAGTCTTGGCATATTGTAGACATTGGGCCCAATTCTTTTTCCACCAAAGACGCATTCTTCTTAGGATGTTAGAAAGCGGATTTACATTGCAATGTGCAGGCGGTGTGCTAAACTTTAATCTTCGTGATTTTACAAGCATTGGCCAACATCATCCAGAAGATAAAGCTAATAGTCATGTTGTTCAGCTTTCACATCTAGTATAATATGACTGACAGATACACTTAACAGTATATACAAGCGCGTGAACTGAAGCTATCAACTGCTGACTCTTTGGTTGCATGCGGATTTACATCTGTCGGAACGGGGCGTGGTACAAACGTTTGAACCTGTTCTCAGATTGGATCAAATAACAACGAAAAAGTTGCCACCATTTGTTTGCTTCTTGTTCCTTCCTTTACTCTTTTCTCACATAGTCTTGTCACCGTCTTCCTTGATGCAACTCCTCTGCGTTTTATTTGTTCTCATTGTTAATATCGCTCACCTAATCGTTGCTGTAGAACCAGAGGGGCGCATGTGCTCAGGTTAGCGTCTCGCAACGTGGTACAATAAGAAATTGAACATATTATACAGGATGTACGGTGCTCTCCAAAACACTGTACTGCTACAGTGGTGGCACATGGGCTGCTTCAGTTAATTATGAAGCGAAAGGATACGCAGACTTTTACATGCTCGATATCTCTCATAACTTCGTTCGCAGTGGAGCGTTAGCAGGCTGGTTAAATCTGTCAAATGCAGATAACTACGTTTTGGAGCCAAACTGGGACTTTTCCATTGTCAATGTTAAAGGTCAAGCGTTCGTGACCAATGGTGGTATTGGATATGGAATCCCTTCTGCTTACATAAAGGCCAAACCGCTTGTCAACGTAACCACGAAATTCCTCGGTGAAGAATGGAGCACAATACCACTCAATAATCCATTAGATCAGTAGTAAGTCCTTGACTAGGTCGAAAAAAAGCATTGAATTAAAAACTACATTACTGTTATAAATTCCAGCTGGGGAGAAAGTGGAAACTATGTCGAATCAAAAAACAGCATTTATTACTGGGGAGGCTGGAAGTATGGAAGTCAACAAAAATCTGCAGCAATTGACTTTTACTCTTCGATAGCTTTCATACTAACACTAAAGCTGAAACATCGTTTCGTATTCTTAATTATGCCACAAATATGTGGTCGATTTCCCCTGCTCACCCTCTGCCGAACAATTCCGTCGTACGATATCAACACACAGCAACTATGGCGGGAGATAACAAGATTTATTTTATTGGTGGCTCTGACGGATACAAGAACAACTACAATATATCTATGAACGAAATACTTGTATATGATACAATAGCTGACACGTGGGCTGTCAGAAAAACGCAAGGGTCAGTAACACCAGGACCGCGCATCTTACATACTACCACCTGGAGTAAGTCAAGGCAGACATATATTTATTGTTGCCTGCATGTTTTTCAAACATATATATTGAATTTGGCACTTGATAGTTCCTGGGACAAGCACATTGTTGGTTTATGGAGGAGGAGTTGTGAGTGCCACATGTAAGATGGATGATTTAAGGGGCACGGTCAGCGCTTTACAAAACAAATAGTAAAAAACACATCGACTGTGAATGACTACTGCTACAAATACGATACAGCTAAAAATCAGTGGATACGGCAAGATATTCATGGAGCGCCAGGAGCTGGAGAACGCTATGGCCATTCAGGTAAGAACTTGAGGTTTTATTGGGCCCTGACATCGAAGGCAATTCTCTTTTCTGGTTTTTCTTTTGGTGAGATCAGCGGTGTTGGTCGGTAACAGTACGTTGTTTATCTTGTTTGGTATTGGACCCAACCCATTCGATAATGGCCAGTCAGTCTTCTTCATCCTGGACTTGAATGCGATGACATGGACTGATTATTACGATGCAAGCGCACTCAACTACTTCCCTCCTCTAAGTGGGACGAACAGTTCGCATGATTCATCCATCCCTCCACAGCCAAAAAGCACCAACACCCCTGCTATTGTTGGTGCCGTAGTCGGTTGCGTTGGTGCTGTAGGTGACACGAGACATATTGTGAACCCTAACCTTAAAGTTAATCATTCAGGTGCTGCTTGGCGCGCTATTCGGAGGATGTTACTTTTGGCAGAGGAGAAAAGCGCAGCGTACCGATCAATCAGTGGAGCCAAACGTCGAAAACCACGCATTTATTGAGAACCTTAAAGACTTTTCAACAACCTCATCTTCCCCGCCTGTCTATGATTTAAGACCGCAAAGCAAACTGTACATTCCTGATACGGCAGAGAGCAAAGTTTATATTCCCGCTGAACCACAAAGAAACATATATCTTACCGGAGATCACAGTAGCATTATATTTCAACAACGGCAGTCGTCTAACCCGACGTTAGATTCTGGGAGCATAAGAGCACAAACGCCCATAGCAGCCCAATCACCTATAAGATCACAATCGCCTGCAAGTGAGAAGCCAGATTCTAGAGAGGGCTATTACGATCTTCGGTTACAGCCTGTCAAGCCAGACGCCATAGTGACCCCAGAAAAGTCATGAGTGAAATATATAACAGTTCGTGCAAATCGGATATAGAAGCTCTGAAGCTGTCTGGACAGCAACGATCACAAGAACAGTGTAACGGCAGTGCAGAGGAGCAAGCAATTAGGAGAAATATATAGTATGTTTTTTTTTATGACAACAGCAGCTCCCATAGTATCTGCATGGACAGGGAGATAGGTCTGATTAAGGAGTTTCGTGTTGCTCATCGCAATATAAACATTTTTTGTTCTTATGCATCTAATATATATTCGTTGCCATCATTCTACTTTTCTATTTTGTCCCCTTGTCTTCGATTCCAACCTTTACTTGCTTAACATGAAATACCTTCTATTAATGATGTTACTACTCTGCATTATTTATAGGGCCAATGCTCAATGTGCATGCAAAGCTGATGATCATGATTGTCTTAATCAGTGTGGTATTAAATATACAACAAAGACCTGTATTGTCTGTTTGTTTACCTATTTATCTATCTATGTTTGTAGTCGTCCAAACAAACAGTTGTCTTGCACCCTGCCGTGACGATGGATGTTACTCCAAGTGCATTGCAGATCATTGGCCAAATGGCGATCCAAAAGAATTCATCACAGCGACAAAACAATTCGCTGCTTCTACAGCACCAACGGCTGTAAAGCAAGCAACTGCATCAACTGTTCTCACGCCAACAGTGACCAGCTCAGGCTTACAAACAAGTAGCGTCACGCAGATGGCAAGCAGTGCTGTAGCGTACAGTGTTTCGGCAGCCACGCACACCGATTCTGTCTCCACTACAGGAATCTGGCCCACTTCCTTGTGGTCAACGGCTACAGCTGGACCAAGCAGCTGTAAGTTCCTACGAATTTTCCTAACATCTAGCTCAACTCTGTGTATACGTATAGCAACCATCGTGACCAAAGCAAGTCCTAGTGTGCAAGTAAAAACCACGCCTACAGCAAATTATGGTTCCAGACAAACTGTGAAAATCCCAACCATAGCCATGATTAGCATGGTGGTAATGGCTATCTTTCGGTTATAGGTCAATATATGACCCTAAACCGTATTGTTCATCTTGAGAATGCGATTGAAAACTCCTTTCCTTTATATCGTAAAATGTTTTTTTTATTACAGTAAACGGTACAAAAAGAAAAGTAGTTTAGTAGGTTAGGGGCCTAAATAAAACAAGCAATTTTTTTAACTTATGACACATATTTGAGTCTTTGACCTGGGTTTATACGATTTGATATACTGAACCTGTTTACTGTTGATGGCGCCTTGTCGACGATCACGAATATAAGCAATCGAATCCAATGGTTCCATGCCTTTCTCGATTAGTGCAATCGCTACAAGAACAGGAGCTCTGATAAAGAAAAAGACCGGAATAGAAATACAGATAAAAAAAAACGGAAGTGTTAACGATACGAGAGGTGAAATTTATGGGTTTATTATTAAAGTTATCTTATTACCTTCCAAGACCGGCAACGCAGTGTGTAGCGATACATGGCAGCTGATTAGACGTTGCCAGCTGCTTTTCGTCATGCTCTTGTAATACAAAACGTTCGGTAACCAGGTTTAACCATCGATTCACAATATGGCGGGAGGGGGGCTCATCGTCTGCAAACACCCAATCATGAACGCGTATGCCTCGATCAAGAAGCATATGCTGGGAATACGTGGCCTCACAACATCGCACAACATCGGTCACGTTCCAGCGTTCAAACTCCTGTGAAGAACAAGGTCAATCATGAAGCAGCCTCTCCAAAATAGAAAGAAAAGGAAATTTTTGTCACCTGGATATATAGATGTAAATTGGTTTGTGCTGGTGCATCGAGGATGAGGAAGCGTTGATCCTTATACTCGATATACGTAGGTGGATGCAACGTGAGCCGGTTTTCCAGGTACATACCGATTTTCACTCACTAATATATACATATATGTTGTTCAGATATATTTTCTATTCCCTCTTGGTTCTCTTTTAACATCTCTTTATCTATACGTGACCCTCACAGCTACCGTGCAAACAGTTGGATGATTGTTGTTTAAGCAATGAGTTTCTGTTACGCAGAGAATGTTCGAATGCGACGTGATGTATGAATATGAGGCATAAAAAAAAGATAAACATAGATATGTTTAAAGAGAAGAAGATGGGAATCACATCACGCATTGTTTTCTGTTTGATGCAACTGGTCAGAATCAACCATATGTAAAAAGTTAAAACGCAAATGATCATCACGGTGATCAGATGACCAAAACGAGTAGTCAATGGCATCCGGGTTTTTGCGGTCTCCGTATTTGTTCCTGGCACCAAGAGGTTTGAACAATGATATCCATGGAATAAATCTGACTATATAACCAGAACTACGCATCTCATCAATTAGATACCCTGTTACTTGCTTTAGGTTACTATAGTTAAATCTGTCAGTTAGCAAGCATCCGAAAGATGTATATTATCCACTCTTATGGTAAGATCTTATGCCAGATGATATAATGCTGCAGAACTAGGTTTTCCGCTGGAGCCGTAACACTTTGCGAAGTTGTTCTGACAGGTGACCTTATCTAGAAATCCTATCCAATTTAACCTTCTTACCAACGTGGGTTCTCTATGCGCAGAATTCTACGATTATTTCCTGGATCTGAAAAAGGGCCTGCTTCCCCCTCCTTTTTCCTTCTAAATAGGTGACGTAATGCTAATAAATAGCGGCATCCATTGCTCTGCTCATGCATAAATAACAGTTATCTAGCATACTTGTGCACGAAAAATTGAAAGGTCATCCCTCGCAAACGAGATGTGCAATTCAATCCATTTCCGCGAGATGTTTCGAAGCCAACGGATTGCATGGTAGCTAAACCTACAGGTTAAACCTACTGAAATTGTTTTCAAGGAGCTGTTGATGTAACAAAGGGCCTGATATATTAGAAGGGCATACCACATCAGATACTATTGGCATTATTTCGAGGATCAAATGACCTCATAGTTCAGGGCCGTTTCCAATATGTTCCAGACAACAGGATGAGACTTTTGCCTGTCGTATATGCTTCCCATGGTGTAATTAAATAGTTCGCTTGAGCATACTATCTATAACAGATTTTGTACATTGTTCCCATACTGCACGCTGTTACGCTAAAGGAAGCATATTCTGCGCTACTGTAAGTGAAATTTCTGTGAATATTGGTTGTAATAAGTAACATCTCGTTCGTAGCAGGCCATAAGCAGTCCTACGATTGTGGAATTTTCAATTGCGGATCATATCATATGTTGTCCGTCCCAACTGCAACCTGGACAAGTACTCTTTAACTAGACGGATGTGCTTATCCTGACGGTGACCATATATCCGTCTCATCGGTTTAACAATAAGAAAATTACAGTGTGTGTTGATGGAAGAATTTCCATTATGGAAACAGGAATATGAGAGCTGTATTGTCATTAGGGAGTTGTGAATAACAAGTAGATGAATCTCCTGAAACAGAGAGCAATAGAGATGAAAACATTTAGGATGCTTTATCACCTTCTATGGAGTAGGAGCAAACTATTTGTGATATCAGATCAGTCATCCAGAAATAGCGAGATATAAGGCTTACATAATTGCTAGGAACAATTCCGATAGTACCGTCGTTCTTCCTTGCTTGCCACCAGTTACCCCGTCGATCTAAAATTTCCAGCGCCTCCCCTTTTCCAAAGGACAATTCGTTGGGGTCTTCTGGATTGGCTTGATCTGTTGGATATTGGAACGTGCATTAGGCTGCTATCTTGTATATCGAACAATTGACTTACAGGCATGCAATGCTGTAGAAAACTGTCTGTTATCTTGGGTCGCAGCATTCAAAGTCTCTTCATGGTGGGAGGCGGTGTAATTGGCCGATGACAGTGGGACGGCGCTTTCTTTGGCGTGTGGTTGTTGTGGATGGACAATGGGATGATTGGGAGACAGTCCGTAAATCGTTTTATGCACATACGAATCTTCACTGCTGCCAAACACAATAACCCACGCATACTAATCCCGACGAGATTTCAGGAAATAATTGCTCAGTTAACCCTTCTTTCTCCTTTTGTTTCTTATTGATTGTTACCTGCATGATAATCATGATGAGACCACCAGCACCAATTGCGTTTGCGGAAGCAGCACTAAGGGACAAATAGACACTGATCATGTTGGTAAGCATTGAAATACTGATAGCCAAGAATACGAAGATCTGGATCCAATTTTTGTTGTCAGCTTAAAAAAAAGTCCAGAAAATTTTTCTTAAATTACCAGCGTTTGGTATTGGTGGAAAGCCATCTGTGCCAACACAAAGTAGAATCCAATAAGGAGAAGTAGCTCGTAAATAATGACCCACCACACGAGGCCCTGAGCTGAGGCGACACAGGCGCCAATAAAGGCGATGAACCAGCCGATCTAACGGTTCTGCATGAGGAAAGGAATACAGCATCTTGGTGTATGCTTACAGAAGCAAGGATGACGCTTGCCAGAACTATAGGGTTAGCTGTAACATGCGAGATGTTGAAATTCATGGCTTTGAAACGAGTGAAATGAGTTGATTTAGCGGCTTGACCTTGGGATGTCCAGCCAAAGGGAAGGGAAGGGGAGAAGAAAAGTACGGGCGCAGTAACAAATGATGAGTGACACAAGGTTATTGTCCCCTTTCCCTCTCCCTGTCCTGTGACTGAGACGTTCTCTTACTGCTTCAAGAATGGCTACCCGGGTTATGGGTTGGCAGACAAAATCGTCAGTCGAGAAAGCAATGCTGCGTATAATCATTGGTCGAATACATAAGCCTGCTTAATTCGTGTCTCATTAAAAGCAGCTCAATATCTGAGACGAAATTAATATTGATCACGCTTTTATCCTAACCATTATATCAGTGGATCTTGACAGACATGTCAAGTTCATCGATAGGGCTCACGTTGCTAAAATGCGGTTCAGTTGTCCTGTTATTCATTGTCCTGGATTTTAGGAACAAGGACGAATTAACTCTTGTTCCCTCTGACAGTCTCCTGCAGAGTACGGGTTCTCTCATAGACACTTGCGAAACGTACAATATGTGGATAGCTCATACGTCGTCTTGACTAGCGGAGTGTCGTTCTTCAAGATTTGACATATGGTAAAAATGGGTTGATCTGTTTTATTACAACTCTGCGTTGCTTCAAGCAAAATTTATGCATAGCACTGCTATCATTGTATTTTTTACGCCAGCCACTTGCAGGCACATTCAATTGTTTTCCGAACCATAGTCGTGGGTTTAACGATACTAGACGTCTCAAATCAGGACCACTTCAGGGCATGTACAATTATTACAAACCTTGTGGAAACCGATATCGTTGGCATATTCACGGAAACACTGGCGGCAGATGTTAAGGTTGTACTTGCGGATCAGACCAGCACGGTGAGCACAAACGCGGCTGATAATAAGAAAAGAGAATGTCAATTCTACGTTCTCCGAAATTGACATACTGGCATATTTTCATTTTTTTCTCTACCCTAAAGTTGAATATTTACGTACCACTGACGAGAACCTTTGCCGTATTGACGAGGACGGGAATTCCAGACGTTAGCGTGAGCCATGACGTTAGCTTGTGGAAAGAGAAGTGTAAAATGATTGCCTTTTGGTATTCATAACAAAGCCACGAACTTGCACGTCACAATTTGTTCGGGCCGCACATTTGCAAGCTTAACAGCTTGAAGCTTGGAGCTTTGGTAGAAGTTGGGTGCAGAGGCATGTTACAATACGCTGTTTATCAAATACATCTTGCGCGAAGCTAAATAACTTTTGCGCCCATAGAAGAATCAAATTCGCGCTAAAAGAAAAAGAAGAAAGTGCTGTTAGTAAATGAATTTTATTGGAAGCACATTTTACTTGTATCAACTTGGCTCTTCTAGTGGACAAAAGATTCATTCGATTAGCATAAAATTAATTATGTATCAGTGCGAGATATTATGAAATGGATGGAAATAAAGATGCAAAAGCTTGTATTTCAGCCATTTGCCTTTGCTGGTATATTCAACAAGCACTGTCTAAGCTTGAATGAATAAAGCAGTAATTATAATGAACTGTCTAGACTTGGATCCAGGATTTTATTTACAGTAGCGTAAACATTTTTTATTCAGTAAGCAATATCATGCATTGCCAACATCCAGATCGTGCTCAATCTGGTTTTCCTCATGTGCTTTATAAGTATATACCTTCACGCAACCATCTAGTGTGCACCGTAAGTACATAAATTATTTCAGCGGACAAAACCTACCATCGCCACTCGAAAAGATCAGCGGGCGATACGGATGGAATATGACATCCCGGACTTCTATATCTTTATGATACCCAGAACGATATTATTACCCCGAAACTACTCTGTAATTTTATGGAATACCTTCATGATCTTTCAGTATAGCTGTTAATTGTCCTGTTAAAATATTATAGACAAATATTTGTCCATAAATGGTTGGTGCCAAAATGTACCTCCCATTAGAGGTAATTTTTACAAGCCAAGAATTCGCATGGTAACTAACGATGAAAGTCCGTTAACCTGACAAGTTAGTTTACAATTCTTACTCTTCATGTTTGAACCGTTTAACCTCCTCTAATTTGAACTGGCCACCTGGCTGACTTGGATAAAACAGTTTATGGAGCGTGCAAGTGTTTGGTTTAGAAGCTGGTTTCGTAATTAATGGCACGGACATGGTCCAAAAAACTTTTAACTTACAGACACCATCGCTGACATCACACATTTCCGCACCTCTGCTGATAAACCATGTGTACTGTTCCTTCTCTTTCTCGTCATCTTCGTCCATCTTATCTACATTTAGCTCATCTTCCTGGCACTTTTCCGATTCGCTCGCTGCTTCATCTATCCATTTAATAAATTTGCCACAATCGCAATAAGACGAATAGATGTCCTCAAATGTTTGTAACAGCTACTCCAAAGCTATATGAGTATCGAACAACAATCACTGATTTATAACAGTTACCTGTGATTCTTCAAAATCGTATAATCTTAGATGTTCGTCACATGCTGCAAGGAAGTATTTGTTTCCCGTGTTCGGGACGAATGACACTGTAAATGCCATACATGTGACGCCGTCGTCCATCTTTGTTGCTTCTATCAGATTTCTGTACCATATCTCAATTACCCCCATAACAAACAATACCGCATCTACACTTACGTCCAGGTATCGTCCATATTCCATTTGATGATGTACCCATCTTGACTTGTCGATATAAAGTAATTCTGACCCTTAAACGTCAGTGCTTTGATGCAGAGGATTTCTTCTGTATGTCCCTCTAACTTCCCCACCACTTTGGATTCTTCAATGTTAAAAATCTAAAACAGGCATCAACTACTGTCAACCTCATGTACTCCAGTACCTTGATAGGACACGGAAGGATGTGGTTGTCTTCATCCTGCGCTGACCATCGATGCCTATCCTTAAGTTTACCTCCAGTCACCATGAACTCTTGTGTTTCTGACACAAATTTGCCACAATAGAACTCATCGATATGAGTTTCTTCCACATCACGTAATTTGCGTACAAGTCTGAAGTCATCTTCAATATCCCAAATCTTTATAGCACCTATATTTGAAAACGTCGCCAATAGTGTGCCATCGGGTGATAATGTCATGCTTGTGATTGCAGCTAGTTTGAATGAACAGTCACTCTTCAATTGCCCATTCTGTAATTCTGCCTCTTTTCTGTCTTTTACCTTGATCGCTGATGTTACATGGTACAACTTCCAACGGGTTTTCTGCATTAATTCTGTCGATCATATGGTATTCGGTGTTTGCATGGTACGTCCAATATGTGTCGGGATATTCAGAAGCTAATTTGCTGACATATTTCGGATCGTATGCTAACTTCTTTGGCTGGCCGGGATGATCAGTCTCGCTGCTATACACGAAATGCCATTTACCTTTTTGCCTTTGTCCACCTTTGTTTGTGTTGGTTTCGCATTGGCTTTTTTCACAGCAGCTTTACGCCTGGTCTTTTTCTTTTCAGAGCCACTGTTATCAGCGTCAAGATCCATGTCATCCGTACTCTTTGTCTTCCTAGCGCGTGATCGCGTCGTGGTCGCCCGTCGCGTTGTAGTCTTTGTCTTGCGTTTTGTGGCTGTTTTTCGCGTTGCTGTTGTACTATCTGCCTCATCCAACAGATCGTCTGTGTCAACGTCGTCAATTTCATCGTAATCTGGCGCTTCAATGGAAGCTTGTTGCAACTTGTAAGCTGAGACTTCAGGTACGGAATCATTAGGCAGTTCTTCTGCTTTAACTTCTTCAGTTTTTGGTGCTGGTGAGTCACCGTCAATGATAATATCATGCTCGCTTTGGTCGGACATTTTGATGTGTTAGAGTGAGGTAAAATGAAAACGAGAGGCTGACGCGCAAATGTAAAAAAAAAAGTTGTCCGTGTTCAGTCAGTTGTCGCGTCTGAAAATGGCAATGTTGTGACCGTTATCCTCATCATGTTCGACGGCATTTCATACCTGCTTCAATCCCCCGTCCGCATATGGCCCACTCTCTCTCTCCTCCCTTGCTGCTAGATATACACCGCCTCCGCTGTCCGCTTGATGCCATGATTCTCTAAACCTTCAACAGCTAGTCCTTTTCTCGGATGGATATCAGAGCTTCCACATACAATACTGGCACTACCCCCTGCTAATTCTCTTCACTCGTCCCCCTAACACTTTTCGCTATTTCTTCGTCTCTTTTCGCGGTCCATTATGGTTTTCCTAAATTCTTTTTTTTTTGCGCTTTAGAATCCCGACGGACTTTTTAGTGCTTTCTACATTTCTTCTCGATCTGGCTAGAGCAGATAGGCCGAATGGCGCAAGTGCTCATTGGCATTCTAATAAATTAAATTTCCAAGTTATAATCCCATCGTCAATAACAGCTCAATCAACAGGCGTACTAAAAGCAAAAGTCTTACAGGCTTACGGCTACTAGCCTAAACTCCAAGCTTGTTTATCGCAAAATATATGTCTCTAATTTCTATAGCTCTAGTTCAAAAAGTATTGTCAACGGATATGTACAGAGCCGACACCTTGAACACAAAAACCTTCTATAAATACAAGGTTCATGTAAATCGTATGATAGTTAAACTTATAACTAACTGATCAACCTTATCAAACTGATTGTCTATGCAGCATTTTTTAGTTGTTATCGATGTTAAAACGGTTTTTTCAATCTAGCATTGTAACTTGTACATCAGCCGAAGTTATATGACTCGCAAAAGCAATATCTGCTGCAGAATGAGACATTATTAATTTCCTAGCGATGGCTGTGATTTCTAGGTTTCATGATCCGAGCCATTTGTCCCATTCAGTAAGTACAATGATGGTCTGTATCTATTTGCACACACTATTGTCACTCAACTTTTATGTTCTTCAAGTGCTCCCCAGACATTCTATCGGTCCATGTTATCTATAGTGCGTTATCCAAAAAGAAAAGCTAGCTGTCCTCGCTGCTTTCCTGCTCCTTACCGGGCCAGTCGATAAAGGCATTGTGCTGGTTACCACAATTACATAGCAATACTCTTCGGGGGAAGTTAAGGTAAAAAAAAAAAAAAGATATCAACATATTATCCCATTTGTTAACCATGAATGATCTTTTTCCGCTACCGGAGTGAATTTTATGTCATCTGAACGATCAATTCCATACAAGTAAGATATAATTACCGCATGACTTGCTTTCTTATCGTAAACTTGACCCTTCCATGGACGCAAAACTTAGGTAGATTAGCACAATAAACAGTATAACAGATAGCAACCGCTGCGTTCAATGCGATCCATATCTAGTAGCCTATAAATATACACATGGCAAAATGGACACTCGCGAGGCAATCATATGCAATGAGGTTTAGTTTGTATATGAGGTCTTTTCCTTAAGCAACCCCATTCCGCAGCAATGAGGGTTAATTTCAATTTCATATGTTAACCACAACTCAAAGTAAGAGAAACGGAATACGGAGCGAGTTCCAAACGTTCCTTTTCTTTATCTATTTTCTTTGGTTTGAGACGCGTTTAAAACAAAACCAAGCTTAACAAACGGGACAATGCGACTTTGGTTAAAAGTATAGGCAATCTGGAAGCGTATTACGCTTGTGCAAAGCATCGGGATGTTCGTTCGGAATAGTTCTTCCTTGACGTAAAACTAGTGTGCAACCGATTTTAGGACGTCGGCAATGGTTTCCGCTACCGAAAAAGAAAGATCGGTGCCATCTGTTTGTTGCACCAACAGCACAACTTATGAATTATGTACCATCCATAGTGACAGGTGCAACGTCATTAAAGGTGTGGTAAAAATAGGCTACCCTTTGCAGAAACTTCTAAACCTGAGTATTGTTTGTTTTCGTCCAATACACAGACAGCCAGGTAGACAGAGATGATAGCCTTCCGTGCGACAAAGATCTGTAGAACTCCGCATCTGTCTTTTTGCTTGTATGCCTGTTAACTCTCTCCTTTACCCGTCTAATATGATGGGAGCTGGATATATAGACCTCGTCTACTAAATTCCTTTCCAGTCCGTGAGAGGGAGAACAATCAGTCTATAATAGTTGGGCAACGGAAAAAATGGGGGCTATGCCCCTGGCAAACATGTAAGCAAATAGTTACCAGTGATCTGCAGCTTGGCTGACAGAGGGGATGATTGCGTGTAACGGAAAGGAAGAACGAGCGTAAGAGGAGGAGTAACGAGTCATTTTCAGCTCGCATTTGTAATAACAGGCAGCGCTACATTGCGTCCTCACGGAATACGTAGACAAATAAGAGCAAAAGGGACAAGTGTGTCTTGCCTCACTAAAGCATCGGCCTAAACACATGCCAAAGGATAAACACAACGGTTACACATGTCAACCGAAGGAAAGCAATATTTACTAATTCCACATGTGGTTCTCTTTTCGAGAAATGCTGTATGGATACGACGACAGAAACAAGCTACTCTCGTGTTCAATCACTATTTTCGACAATTCCTTTCCTAACCTGAAGACAAGATATAATATAGAGATGCCTTGTTCCTGGTTCCTTATGACTCTCATGTCATCTCCTTAACTTTCGGGCTTTCAATAGAAGCAACCGAATGTGGCTCTTCCACACCACCGGCCTGTGGGGGGGGAGGAGGAGTGGGAGGACGAGGTCCCCCAACATACAGGCATGAGATAGCTGGTCCAACCGTTTCACCTCTTTCTCCTCCTCCTTCTCTTTCGCCATGTCATACCACGAACCGTCAAGCGGTGGTTGCAAAGCCCTCTATGTGGGTCATTTAGATTCCAGAGTGGCAGACCACATGCTAAGCAAGATCTTTTCCGCGTTTGGCCATGTGAAAAGCGTCAAAGTCATTCCCGACAAAAACGTAGGTTGCCGCCCAGACTAGTAAGGACGAAATTGTTGGGCTCAACGACAAGGCACACATATATATATACACCTATATATCCACAGTTATCACACGGTGGCACAAATTATGGTTTCATCGAGTTCGACGACCATCGTACAGCCGAACAAGCACTACAAAAGATGAATGGCAGGAAGATTTTCAACAGTGTAAGCAGGACATAAACGCAAAGGAAAAACGACGACTGATTACACTGACTATCAAAAAAAAAAAAAAAAAAAGGAGATCAAGGTCAATTGGGCTGCACAGGGATCAACACAAAAAGACGATACTTCTAACCATTTCCACATATTCGTTGGGGACCTAAGTCCTGAGGTGGACGATGAAGTGCTAGCTAAAGCATTTGGCTTATTCAATAGCATGTCGTAAGTCTTCGGTTTAAAACAAAGAACGTCTTTTTATATATCAATGGAGGGGGGAAACAGGGATGCGCGAGTCATGTGGGACATGATAACCGGGAAGTCGCGCGGATTTGGATTTGTCGCCTTTCGAGAGAAGGTCCATGCTGAGCAAGCCATAGCCACTATGAACGGCGAGAGGCTTGGGTCCCGCGCGATCAGAGTGAATTGGGCTAATCAAAAGTCCAACACACATAGCGAGAATAGTACGTATATATCAGGTGGCTCATGATCTGTTCTAATATCCCAGCAAAACAACAACAAAGCAACTCAACATCTGACATATCAACAAGTCTTGGCACAAACTGCAGCTTATAACAGCACAGTCTATGTTGGCAACTTAGGACACAATATCCAGCGTGAGTTTTTTCTTTATCTAGTGCCCTTTCTTCTAACGTACTAAAGTAAATTAAAAGAACATGCACTCCTGCAGCATTTTAAGCCATACGGTGCGGTAGTACAAGTCAGAATTCAAGCTGAACGAGGATATGCATTTGTTAAGTAAGGCCCTTTTTTTTTCCTTTTTATATGCCCAGCGATTGACCGCATTACCTTGCTTAATCCATAGAATGGAATCCCATATGAGCGCAGCTGCTGCCATTGTTTCTTTGCAAGGTGTCAATCTCAACGGTCGTCCGATGAAGGTTTGGACGTTATAAACAAAAATACATGGCCATCATAACAAATGCATATACAGATATCTTGGGGTCGTGACAAGTTGCAAGACACTTATCGGCAATCGACTCCTCCGTCTTTTTATCAGCAGGCATGGCCGCCAGCCGCTCTCGGACCCGTGCCCAATCAACAGAGTTGGGATACTTATTATACCCAATATTACAACGTAGCACCTCCAACTGCCTATAACTGATAAAATGGATCTTTCTACATTTTGCCTGCCCTTTTGTTTCTTATATAAACTGCTTCTTTCCTTTTTAATCATCGATTGGCTTTTGGGATAAGAAAGCGTACAGACCAATGAATGCTTTTGATGAGACGACATATTCTGCTGTTTGGTTGATACGCTGTGTGTATACTTCGTCAGTCATTTTTAAATCGCGTTTCATCCAAGGGGCCAAACCATCCAAGATTCCCCGAAAGATGTTGAGATAGGCTTCACCGATCGGGCCACCCCAGCCAATGGGAATTTCGCGGTATTCGCTTTGAAGGATATGCATCCCGGCATCGCTCAACCACATGTCAAGTTTAGCGCCTGCAGTAGGATCCAGCCGTTTAGAGGTGCAGAATGACTCGACTTGGCTAATCAGCTGGCCAGAACGATCTAATACATATTCCCTCTTCAAGGTAAATGATCCGTTCTGGGTAGAAAAGCAACAGACAAACACCACTTACGTCTTTCGTTTGTACTACTTCCGGCAGCATCCGTGGTAACCTAAAATAAAGTTCATTGTTCTATGTTTTTTTTTGTTTCGATAGGGAAATATAAAATGCTAATTTACCCTCATGTCAAGATCAATGCATTGAAATAGTCCTCCGTCTTTCAGAACTCGCCGAATTTCAGATAGTACTCGCGGCCATTCGTCTGTTTTGAATGCAAGGACGACAAATCTAGACATAGAATAAAATGACAAGACAGGTTACTTTTCCTTATTCCCAATTTTTTTTTCACTTGCGTACCGCATTTGAACAAAGTCTTTTTTTTAAAAAAAGGAAAACAGAGATACGATAAAGGCATACAAGTTAGCAAGCGGTAACCTTGTTTTTATATCTGGCATTCTTATGTTTCTGTATTTACCAAAGGATTTGTCGGGATAGGGTAGTCCATGCAAGATGTTCGCTTTTCTAAAGCCAAGGTTTACTGGTCGAATGATTTGTGGCCAAAGATCACACATGTCGACGCCTGAAAATTGACAGTCGGGGTATTCAAGGCTGGTCTCACATAACCATGTCGCCGGTCCACAACAAACATCAAGGATGTTTAACCCTCCCGCCTGAAAGTCTAAATTTTTCAACCCAGCAGCCATGATGTTGCTAAGTTGGATCCCAAAAGGTCAATGTGGGATAGGAGGGAGAGAGACGCACGTCAATTTATTTACCATCCTAAAAGTTCTTTCGTGATAAAGTGTTCTTCATGTAAACGGTCGATTTCCTGATCGTCCTTTGGTAGTAAGTATCCACTGTCTTCTTCGTTATGGTACTCTCGTCCATCTAAAATACGGGATTGGCTGCTTGTGGGATGTTGTTTCTCCACCGCTATATGTGCTTTTGTTTTTCGCTTTGAAGAAGGTGTATTCCCCATATTATTGCGTCTGTGTTATTATTTTTTTTTTTGCTGCGGTGTGTAAGAGTGGTGTATGTGTGTGTGGGTGTGTGTGAATCTGTATTATGTGTGTGAAACTAGGAATAAAAGAAGAACGGGAAGAAGAAACAAAAATAAAACAAAATAAAGTTGGGCTGTGAAGACTTTCCTTTTTTTTTATTCCGTGTAGCCTCATCAAGAATCAAGCATTGAGATATCCTTCAAAAAAGTTACTCCCCTTCATAAAGAAGATCTCCTAATCACCCACAGACTCATATTTATGTTGGTAGAAAGAAAGGGGGTTAGTTCGCCGTGTAATATATATATAACTGATAATTTAGAGATAAATACGACCCTTTTCCACAAGGAGACCAAAGAAAACACATTCATTGCATCTCCCCTTTTATAATCTGAACGGAGATAGGTCATCGTACAAGGAACTCATCTCGTGACATCCAAAGAAAAATAAAATCCCACAAATTGGGCACAGAGACCATCCAGAATCGGGAGATTATCCTTTGCAAACATCATATCGATCTATTCCATCCATTCCACCAAGAATAAAACTTCCCTTTTGTGTCACCTACCGATCTATGTATCAAGATCCGTCAGATCGATTTTACACACAATAGATACATTCTCTCAATTACCGTTCTTAGTAATCTAAAATGGATCAGACACAACCACAAACATCTTCTTATTAACATCATAAAGGCAAGCCATTCGTGTTCTAGATTGGCATTAGCTGTGTTCTCCGATATACAGCTGCAAAAGAAAAAGCTGGATGATCTTTTCATCAAGGTTTGGTCACATTTGGTGAACTACTGTTTATGGTTCCTAGCTCGTTTTGATGATCAGCGCAAGTTGTTTAACTCGCGAACTGGAAAGGTGATGATGACTTGAATCTGAATTCGAGGCTCCACAAGTCTCGAAGACGTGCGGTGTCATAAATTATAAATAATTGGTACAAGCGAAACTGGAGAGATTTTAGTTTGTCCTTCGACTTGCTAAAGAGTTTTATCCTCATTCCTGGAAACAAGAAAGAAAGGCAACATTTGTTTCCTAAGGAATACATATAGCTCTACGATCTTTTTAACAGGCTTATGTTTTCATTTCTTACAATGGCACGTCAGGATAAAGGCCGCTGATATGAAGAGAACAGATCGCATAGCGGATGAAACCATGGCATCACATATTGGTCATAGACCTATCTTATATCTGACAAATACCCGTATAAACTACTATAAGCCATGGTTGCTTGTTTTATTTTCTCTCTTCTGTTTTTTCTTCTTTTTCTTTTTCTTTTGCAAATACAATATAAGTATATTTACGCTTCCAAACGCCGTGGCCAAATGTGATTTTCGTTAAATTGGATACTCTGGAACTCAGGTGAAAGAGAAAGAGTATACAATGCCAGACCTTGAAGTGCGCTGAAGTTTAATGCAACGTCTGGTAACCGTCTCCTATCCCAAACACTGGAAGAAAATGCCTTGCTCGATATGTCCTCTAGCGCCTTTTTAGCTTTTCGGTACTGGGAAATATAAGGCCACTTGGACAAATACTGTTCAACTGAAGATCCAAAGGTGTGCGAATCCTTATCCTTTCCTTGCTTTGGACCAACCAAATCCATCATCTTCCCTGATATTTCGTAGGTAGGACCTAATTGGAATCCAATCTTTTCTTCGAGATCTTTTGCAACAAAATCAATACACCAGCAGACACGACGCACCTTTGGAGAGGACAAAAGGTATCGGAAAGAGGAGGACTCGCTTATTTCTTGGCCGACACATGCTTGGCCCAGCTGAACCGTATATGAATCCCCAGTTGAAAGATAGAGCTGAAGAGCTTTTAAAAGAATCACTCTTTGATTTTGTCGATCGCGTATGCTGTGCATGTGATATGTAATGGCTACTTGCGGCGGCTCCCCAGTTGCAGTCTTGGTAATCATCTTATCCAGCTGCTCCGGCTTGTTGATACTGTACACATGCAGTGACAAGCTACTGTCAAGGTAGATGTCGTCAATATACATATCGTCATCTCTTCCGATCATAGGCGATACAGTTTCGCTGGCAGATGCTACTGAACCTTCCTCGTGCGTATTAAACGTATCCTCATCCGAACTGTCCTCATCCCAATCGGTGTCGAACACGTTGTTGACTTTCGGTCCGTTGAACTTCTGCTTTGTTCGTCTTCCAGTTCCTTTCATTGGGATCTGCATAGTGTTTGGGCGCACAATCTGTCTATCCCAACTATCCTTTTCCGTTGTCCATTGCTCTCCTCCAACTGACGTTTGAAATTTGACCGGTGCCTCTGCTGGCGGTTTTGGTCTTTCCTGCTTCGCTTGCTTCTCGTACTCTGTCAGATCGAAGTCCACGTCTATACCATGTTTCCATTTCTGTAATGAATTGTTGACAAGATCTTTCCAGCTGTCATCGTCCATTTCTCCTTCTTCAGCAACACGCCATGCGAAAGAGCCCGTGGACTGATCCGCATATGCTTGCATATATGTCATCCTTGTTGGTTTGGCCTCGTCCACGTGCTTTGGTGTATTCTGCGGTAAAGTTGATCGGGATATTGAAGGTGAGGTTTTTGGCGATTGGCTTGCTTCAGAGTTTGAGGACTTTTGCCATTGGATATATTCGGTTGTGACAGGAGCCTTGAAAGATACGGCTCGTTCAGTTGTAGCTGGCAAAGGCTTTGGTGATACAGCCTTCTTAAGGATTGGAGATGGGTTGGATTGTTGAGCACGCTCTGCAGCATGCGTGATTCTCGGTGATCTGCTGTTACTTTTAGGCGACTCTGCATTGCTACGGCTCCAAGAAGACCATCTTTCTGCACCAGTGATTTCGGGGGATTCGTCTGGATTGCCCCAACCTTTCGGGCCTAACTTTGAGGTATCGACAGCATCTGCTCGCTGTTGTTTAACGTCGTCCGCGAAATTTGGTTCGACTGATTGTATATCGGCAAATTGTCCTTGAGCAGAGATTTTCTCTAGAGCGCCTCCTTTAGTTTCATAACGCCAGAGCTAATTTTACCTGAACTTGCATTGGATGAACTTCCCAAACCTGAGGTACTGGGTTCGTCTCCCAATGTGCCAATTATCCTATCTTCCTGCTTCTTAATATCTTCTAATGAACGACGAATCGCCTCTTTGATATCTGCGTCGCTTTCATCGTCAACGTCAAATGAAGCTGGTGTAAAAGGCGGGGCTTCAACCCTCAACTGCGATTTTCCCTTTGATTTATAGCAAGGATTACTCAGAGGAGATTCTGTTCGCGACGATGATGATGTTTCGGTTCGATCGACCAGTACTACGGTATCTTGTCGGCTTGTTGGTCTTAAATTTTGCGCGCGGTCCCTTTGCCAACGATCCAGTGCCTTTCTACCTGATTCAGCTAGGATAGTATGTGGCCAATAATATCGATGTTCGTTGGGATGATCCTTTAGCTTTTCGTAAAGCTCCACAAGGCTCACCACATCAAAGACAGCATAAACCAGAGCTTCCTTTGGCAAAGGTTTCTTGAGCCAAACGCAGTCTGGGCCTAAAAATTGGAACGTATTGCCAAGTTGCTTCGCCTTTTCAAATTCACCATATCCTTCCCAATCTCCAGCATATTTAGACATAGCGGCTCCCAAAGACATTTGTTCGATGGCGATGGATTTTATCTTCGCTTGAAGATCTAAAACAGAGCCCATTGACAGTTTGAACGCAGTTTCGATTGCCTGAGCGTCAGCACGGAACGCCCATCCGACCAGATTTAGCTCGTCACTCTGCAATATATGTGCTAGCTTCTCTTTGCAGACTTGCACGCCAACTTGGTCCACCAAAACAGCGTAACCACAGGTCTTTGAGATCGCTATCTGTAACACCTTGAGTTCAGGCAGAGCATTTTTAGAACATAGGAACTCGCAATCAAGTGCAACACATTTGCTCGCAAGAATCTTTGGAATGATGGCATCCAGTTCATCCGCAGTAGTGATCGACTGTGCTGTGATCACGCTGTTCTGCAACTTAATTTCTATCGTCGTCGGGCTCACAATAGTCCAATTCGTTGCTGGATCAAAATTGAGTAGAACTGTTTTTCTTAATTTTCTTGGCGATGGTTCCACTGAAGTTTGAGGCGTGTACTTCTTCATTGCGTTAAGGTCCCGTCCTTGTCCTATAAGCTGACGAAGCGGGCGGATAACAGCATCCACTAGCACATGCTGCTGGTTTTCGTAAACGGACAACAAGCGAAGTGCAGCTTCGCAAACAGAAATAGTGTTTTTCCAATACTCTTGGGCCGATATAGTGAGGCCTACGACATCGTCATGTGGTGGCATGTAGAAGGTTCAAGTGAAACAACGCATAACCAACAAGCGTGTGTGACGTTTGAAACTGAAGTGGGAACGATCTTTGAAATCACCTTTTGTGTAACAAGTGTTTCATTGTGCAATTCGCTCGAATCGTTCTTCGACCGAATTGGATATTCTTTGTCTATCTATAATGACAATGTCTACAAACCGTTTGTGTTTAACGAACCTTAACATCATACCAATATGATTTGTTACTAATTTTTGTATAGTTTTCACAAAGGCTGCGATATAGAGCCGCTTAGGTATTTGACAGATTTATCAGTAAAGAAGTCTATGGCTAAAACTGACGAACCATCTACCGTTAGATAAATTGAGGTCTGGATTGTATTACGGGCAGCTTTCGTATTGCCATCCAATGGCAATGCTCCATATTCGTTGTTTAATTTCTTTTGAAAGGCTATAGCAAGCGTACATTTGCAAAGGGATACGGCACTATTTTAAGGTACACACTAGTTCTACTTATCATGATGCTTTAAACACCGTAAAAGCAGGCCGCAATTACACAAAAAGCTTTTTAGATCGCATTAACAGAACGTGAGAAGAAAATTGCTTATTGTTGATATTAGCTAAAATCTGGTATTCCATCCTTTTTATTAGTTAGTTTTACATTGCACATTAAAACATTGACAAAGAATAGTAGGTCGAGCTATCCATTTTTAGAATAGCAGCATGATGAAGACTACAAGGACATCCTTTGGACAATCAGCGAATTGTTACCAGTTTATACCTTAACAAATGGAAAAGGAAAGTAACAAACAATATCTGTATCATTCCTTAAAGGTTATAATTAGACAAAAATGACTATATCTATGGGGGTTATTTCTGTAAAAAAAAAGGAGTTTCGTCGAAATTAAGCTACGTTTATACCTTATATTATACCATCTTTAGATCTAAATGGCAGTGCCACGTTCTCATATTGCTAGAATGATGCTATTCATTGTCTAAATCTTGTAGAAACATATTCCAAGTCACCGTAATGAGCAAATAACACAAAAGAAGCGTAAGATGATGATTAAGATGAAAATGATGGCGGTAGTCAAAGCTATCTGCAGACTGGAATTAGTTTACCCTGTACGGTTTCGTACACCAGCAAGCATTTGTGTTCACAGAGTGACACGCAGGAAACTTGTGTGACAGATCTATACAATGCCATATCATTGAGCAGTATGAAACGAAATCAAGCTAATGATATTTATTTCACTCTATTCTGAATATACTTCAGACAGCAGGCGGAAGTATTATATGACTTCATTTAATCTTTTCATATCGGTGACTAAGAATATTTGGAGGTTTTCGAGTCCGCAAGCGTGAAAGGAAAATTATTTTTACCTCCGGATCCATCCCAAATCACAAAATTGTTGGTCCGAAAAACTTGTGTCAGCATTTTCTCATATGGCAACCCCTTTCCTGCTTAACTCCTCTCTCTCTCTCCGTTCTTTTCCACTTTGATATCTCTCGATTCTTATCTCTCCCATGGCTGCCCTTTCTAAAGAAACCTTACCCCCCTTTGGCCATGCAGTCGCCGGTTCCGCTGGTGCGATGTTCGCCTTATCGCTGGTGTATCCTCTAGACATGTAACAGAAAAAAATCAAGGGCATTTTCCGCCTTTGGAGCGAAAGAAAGTAAAAAAAGAAATCTAAACTTGTATTTCACTGCACAACAGCATCAAAACTCGGATTCAGGTCCAGGCAAAACACGAACAATTGGACGAAAAAGAACAGGAACACTATGAATCCGCTATCGACGGCATCACACAAATCCTGCGCAAGGAAGGCTTGGCCGGACTTTATGCCGGTCTTGGAAGCTCTTTGTTAGGAACAGCCTGGACAAACTTTACCTATTTCTACTGTTACTCTCTCCTTCGAGACACTTATAACAAACGGTACAATCCTGGAAGGGGTACGTTATCTACTGCTATGGAACTGTTGCTTGGCGCTGCAGCAGGTGCCCTGACAACAATGGTGACCACGCCGGTGTCGGTGGTCACGACACGCCAGCAGACACTGCCCCCAAATGAGCGTCAGAACCTTCTCAAGACATGTAAAACGATCGTTGATGAAGAGGGTGTTCAGGGACTTTGGAGAGGTATCAAGCCCTCGTTGATCTTATGTGTCAATCCGGCAATCACCTATGGCAGTTTTGAGAAGATAAAGCAGATTGTTCTCAGAGTGCTGCAGACATCACTGACTCCCGCTGTTGCATTTTGGGTTGGCGCCCTGAGTAAAACGCTGGCTACGGTGATCACCTATCCTTATATCATGGCGAAAGTGCGCTTGCAATGGAAACCATCCAAGGATGTCAAGGACAAGGTGGTGGCATACAAAGGATCCTTCGATGTACTCACTCGGGTATTGAAGACAGACGGGTTCTTCGGATGGTACAAGGTAAGGAAAAGAAGTTCACGTGAAAAAACTTGGCTTATCACAAACAAAAATTTGCTTTTTGTAGGGCATGAGTACTCAGATCACAAAAGCGGTGATTACCCAAGCATTGCTCTTCATGCTCAAGGATATCTTTACGAACTACACAATCTTAGCCTATGCATTACTACTGAAGGCGAAATCCTCGTAAAATAGAGGAGCGTTGCACCCTTACAAAGTTAGATATCTGTATTCCATAGACATCACGCCCCAAGCTTCGACACTTTTTTTTTCCTTTAATTCTTTTGCCTCATGTACTAAACCTCTCTATGACTACGTCATTCCCCACGATGAAATTAGTTGCAATCAAATCTAAAAGTTATCATTCCTTATTACCTCGCTGTATGCGATCCAGCCCCTTTTTAAGCTCATCCAACGGCGGCCCAAAACTGAGTCGTACAAAGTGATGACAAGGGGATTCGAATAGTTCACGCCGGTGAGCAGGCTATAAACATAATTTAAGGACTAAAACGAGTTAGGTCATTGTGAACCCACATTAACATCAAAAAAGATCCCAGGTACTACGACCCTAACCGAGAATAAAACCATTAATCTTTTAGTTATGTTTGCGTTTTCCTTCGATGATAACGTACACTTTCTCCAGTAGGCATTCTTCAAAAAAGTTCAGCCCGATGTTAATGGGAGAGGGTAGGGGACCTAAGTCCAACCAGATATAGAATGTTGCCTTTGGCTCGACCTTGACTGTGAGACCCATTTCTTTCAGCCGCTTCATAACATAGTCGCGCTTCTCACGGAAATGTCGCTGAAGATACTTGGCTTCCCTTCTGTAAAGGTTAGAATCCAATAAAGGAATCGCAGCAAGCTGTAGCGGATGGTTAGCGCCACCTTTTAAAGCAAATCAGTAAACGCTATTATCCTAACAGGAAAATCAACAGCTAGTTGTACCTTCCAGAAAGGAGCCGCATGATGTCATAGCGCTAATGACGGCTTTAGGTGCCACGATCCAACAGATTCGCCATCCTGGAAGCTAAACAAAAGACAAAGAAGCGTTGTAAATAACCCTTGTGGATTTGAGGAAGATGATAAAGAAACGAGTTGCTGTCAACATACCCTGAAGTTTTTCGTCAAACCGTCAATAACAATGACAGGATCTTTTTCAATATCTGAACAATAAGAATATTGGATGAGTTTTTTTTTATGTACATATATAAGTGTCGTTCGCCTTTTACCTTGCACGAATTCCGTTATGCTAACTGTTCGGCCGTCTTGAGCCGGATCCTCAGAATATATGTAAGCGGAATAAAATTCATCCATTACTAGGGTCGTATGTCTTTCCCTTGCAATGTCCAACAATTCCTTCAGTTCTTCACCTTCAATCACCTGCCCCGTTGGATTCCGTGGATTACTTGCCACGACCACACCAATCCCTCTTCCGGAAATTTCCTTCCGTATTGTGTTCGGTGAGATATGATATCGAGTTTCTTCTTCCAATGCTGTTGGGATAGGAACGAACCTCTTGAATACGGAAAGCATCTGTTCGTAAGCAGTATACTAGGACGCAAAAGCAGTAAGTAAGAGGGACAGTCTACTGATACGACGAACAGCTGAGTATCTTCTATTTTACCTCTGGTAGAAAGTAGCCGACATTCACATCACCAATGGCAGCCGCAACGCGAGTCAAGCCAGCTCTGCCTCCTGGTACAATGCAGACCTGAAAACCATAGAACCGGTTTCCATACCAATAAGATAAAAGTTCTCTTTTTTTGGTTCTTTCTTTTCTACATTTTCATGTGTATACTTGGATTCTTTATCTTGTCGATACAGTTCGTTGTAGAAATTGGCTACAGCCTCGCGTAGCTTTTTAATGCCATGGGTGGGAGCGTACTCAAAGGCGTATTCAGGGATGTCGATATGTAAAGGCTTATCCATACAGCCTTCAATATGACCGACTAGTATGACAGGCGTAAGGTTTAAATAAGAAGCAAGTGATAAAAATAGGCAAAGTAGGCTTTTTTTACCTTCGGGCGCACCTTGTCCAAAATTTGCTAAGACGAGGATGATGAATGAGGAGGAAATGATAAATACCAATAAACTTTATAGTTTAAATGTACCCCATTCTGGATTGTCAGGGGAATAGCCCATTTCGCTCGCACGGTCGGTTACGTAGATAACGCCTGTCATACATGATTCATAAAGTACGGATTAAAAGGGAGAGCATGGCGCAATGAAAGAACAAATTCGATTAACAAGGCAATTACCAGTGGATCCAGGATGTTCAATTCCGTACAGTCTAGACTCGTCTCGAGCGACATAGCCTTTGTTGACGTTGCCAGGGTAACTACGCAACGTTTGATGTGCCTTGGAGTCCACTTCACTGTTTGTTTATCTGTTTAATGCTAGCGCTCTAAATGATGTAGTTTGCCTCCGTGCACACCTGCGTATATGCTCTATTATCTTCTCGGCAATATCATGAAAATGAAACCGAGGCTCTTGCCTTCTTCCTTGTTTACTTGCCATTACTATGCTAGTTTCCTCAATATCGGCCAAGTTCTTCTTTTTATATTCTTTTTTATTTCGGGGGTTTCATATTGGCCTGGGAATTAAAAACAGTGACTAATGCATCGATCTTGCTCTTTAAGCGTGAGTAGTGTGAAGGAAGACATGTCTTCTTTTTGGCTACTCTTATTCTCTTTATTAAGAACAACGATAATTAACCTAAAATCAATCACGTAACACGTACACATAATTACAGTACGTCAAGTTGTAACCGTTACATTGCTTTTTTCTTGGTAAGAGTTAGAAAGACTGATTATAATGAATTTTCGCATGTCTTCGTAAATTGCTGACTACAGAAAAGTTACGACCACATCCTTCAATTGGACATTTGAAAGGTTTCTATGTAAAAAAATAAAATAATGCTCTTGAGTAAAAGCGCAGTAAAAAGAAGGATGCCAGTTATTTTAAAAATCAGGATTTATTTTACCTCGCCTGTGTGGCTGTAGAGATGAGTTGTCAGCGAACTAGGTCGTGTAAACTTTTTGCTACAGATAGGGCAGCCATATCGTTTTGGAGGAGGTGTCGAAGACTTTTGGGAAGTAGTGGAAGTGGCGGGAGGGGGCGAGGGGGAACGTTGGCTTGTACAAGGCAAAAAGTAAGCCGTCGAAGTTGGTGTCTCAGGATTAGAAAGCAAAGGAGCGGCTATTATATTTTGTTGATTATGTAAGAGCAAACTGCGTTGTTTCCTAATTGTTTGTAAAGATCTGTTTACTTACCAGATGAAAAGGCGATAACTGGAGGTGACGTATATGAAAACGTCGTTGATGGGTTGGCGGCGTTGGTAACAGGGCCTTGATGATATACAGAGAATACAACAGCCGGAGAAGTGTCCTGCATCGTTCGATCCGGCATAAACGTTGTAGACGTTGTATAAGGCCATGACTGATCAAGAGGGAGGGATTCACAAGGAATACTCTCATAGGTCGCAATAGGCATCGAGGTAAGGACCCCTGAACAAGCTCCAGGTTGTGGACCGAGTGCTAAGCAGATGTGTTCCTGACCTCCGCTTGTCGGCGCACATTCGTTTTGGCTCGAGACTCTGTAATCAGTGTCTTGCACCTTGTTAACGTGTGGATAGGGGTACGTCGTAGGGTCGTAGCTGACGATGTCATGCTGGCTTGACGTTTTTGGAAAATGTTGAGCAGGTTGCGAAAAGTTGATATCCCGGGTCATGTTTGGATAGAGAGATGGCATAGAAGAACTGGAAAGGAACGAATGGGCAGAAAAGTTGCTTCAAGGCAAGCCTTAAAGCGAAAATGAATATAAAAAGAGTGGAGATGGGGGTTTGTTATGTATATATACACCGAAAAAGGATCAACCTTTCGTCTGAAAAGTGAAGGTAAGAGTGAATGAATGGAAAGGAAGACAAAAGTACCAACCTATGGTCAGCCTTTTATAAGCTCTCTAAACGAGTTATACAGCTTCAGGGGTTCTTACTTCAACTATTGCCAAAGAAGAAGAGGAGTCAGAAAAAGCCGCATGAGACTAAATTTGGGGAGGAACATCGTAGAAGACCTGTGCTCTGCCTGCTTCACACTGACACTCGCTCCACTCTCATCCTCCTTATCCGCACAATCCACGCTCGATTTATTATTCTGTCTGTATAGATGCATTGAAAGCATAAGCTTCTTAATTTTGCATAAATGGAGTAGACCCGCACATTACGTTACACAAGGAAATGTGGGGCGGATGGTTACATAGATCTTGGTGTCTCATCTAGAAATACCATGCTGATGCAATTATTCCAGATAAGAGATCATCTATGCGTTACAGACATTCATAGTATTGGAAGACAACTTCAGGACAGGAACACTATTTGTATTTGTAGTCCATTTTATTCATGCAGTTATAAAATCCTACACCCTACCTTCCTTGGCACAGATTCCACAGTCCAACCTATAAATCGCTGTGAAACACTTTTGGGTGTTCTATATACCATAACACTAGTAAGTCTATCTCAGGTGGTGCTTCAGGAGCTGTATCTGCACTTCATTTGGAAGAAATGCCAAAATGTCTAAGCAAGCAATTCAATAACTACTTTGTTTCGAGTTCCGTTTTACTCTCGTAATATTTGGGTCCGCCGTCTTCTTTGCTAAACTTATATTGACTTCAGCATTCATAGGACGTAATATCTTCGTTCCATGAAGTTGAAGCACAATACTTGCTGTCAGCATTTAAGCTAAACCAATTTGCTTTTTATTCATCCATTCCTCAAGTACCAGAATCTAATTCAGAGAAAATTTGGCGTTGTAAATTGCCTCCGGAACATAGGAAGCAGTAATCTAATATATGTGAGCAGATCATCATTCTTTTTCTGAAACAAGCATACCTGCTTTCCGCCGAACCATCTACCATTCAATGCTTTGACGGCTTTCTCCGCGGAATCCACTTTACTGAACTTCAAGTAGACTTCGCCCTAAGTATATTATTAGAACACCATGACTAATATAGATCGCTGCTTACCATAGAATCGTCGTTTACGTGGATATGATCGATACTACCATATTGAAGACATTCTTCTTTGACATCAGATTCCAGTTCTCGTACCCAATTCGGCTCCGTCTCTCTAAAAATACATGATATACGTTTAATTCGATCTAATTCCGTTACCAAACTCAATACCCACTCTTCTGGATTGAACATATTGTTAAGCATAACCGTACGTGAAGCGCTCACAGGGATATTGGGCCTAGGGCTGCTTACTGTTAGTAAATTTTACTTCCTAGCAACTATATGATACGTACATAGCAGTAAGAGGCATCACAGGTTCGTTATCTTCTTCCATAAGATCCGTTTGTCTAGCAGCCAATTTTTTCATCAGTTCAGCACGTGAAAGTGAATTCAAAGCAATTCCAGCCGAATCTACGAAGTCAACAGTCAATGTTGGTTCCATATATAGTAATATTCTAGCACTTACCGTCCTCATCATCAAGACCATAGCCGAGTCCAGTGCTCTTGTCGGTGACCAAACCTACTTTAAGCTTTGATTTGAAGAGTTAAACACGTCTAAATCTTGACATCAAGATCACTTACGTTTCTTCCAGCCACTTCAAATCCATTCATCTTGTTCAGTGCTTCTTTGGCATCCTTCGCATGCCTAAATCTGGTGATTTGATAGATATTAGGATTTGGTTTCTACAAGTGATCTTTACGTACTGAATAAAAGCAAAACCCTTTGATCTACCAGTCTCTGGATCTACTCAAACAATGCGGGATAAATCAAGAATAAGACCGATCTTTTCCGCTTACCTTTATGAAGGTCGACAAACTCCAAAGGTCCAAAAGGTTCGAAAATCTGACGAACATCATCCTCAGTAAGACTGAAATGAAGGGACCCAACGTACAAACGCTGGCAGAACATTTCCTGGTCCCTAGCAGCCAATAATCTAAAAAACGGCCATTAACAAATACTTTTGCAAAGTAATAAAACGTACGCATTCTGCTGAGCTTGCATGGCAATTCTGTTCTTTTCCGCTTCCGTCAATTGCACCAGGACCGGAATACCTAAAAGTTTCTGGCCTGACATTGCCAATGCGTTTTGAACGGACCCCTCCTCATAAAACTCGACATACCCAACTCTAAGTAAGAGGTTTAGCTTTTTTTGACTTTTGAATATGCTTGCTTTCTTCTCTTTTACCCTTTCGATCTCTTGGAATTGCGATCGGCGATAATTCTGGCGTCGCGAACTCTACCAGCTTGACTGAAGAAATCCTCCAGCTCTGATGTTTTCAAACGCTGTGCCAGTTGAGTTACAAAAACAGTTCGTCTATCTCTTTCAATCTCTGGTACAGGAGGTGAAGGAGACCTGTTACCACGACCTCGGCGCCGGCTGCACAGATGGTTTAGACCACAAAATCATATGTTCAAGCGTGACTTACCTTCTGTCATAGCTTCGACTACGTCTTCTCGGGCTTTCATACCTTCTTCGGTCATCCCGTGATGAACGACGATGCGTACTTTCTCTTCCTTCCCTGCCTTCTCTATGAGGAGAACGTGAACGAGATCGACGGTGTGAAGAACGGCTGCGATATCTTCGACTGCTATGTCTGGAACGGGATCGGTGCGATCGAGAACCAGAACGACGATGCGGAGAACGCGATCGCCTAATGGAATACAATATAATGAAACACAAGTTAAAACTTACAGTAAAAAGTGATTGCTAGGGACCTACCGTCTTCTTTCCTCTCTATGTCGTTCCTCTCTCTTTTCTGACTCATGTTTTTTTTGATCGGAATGTCCATTCTATCACGAACAGAATGAGTGAGTTAATTGTCTCGTAATAGATGGAAGACATTTCCACTTACTGATTTTTCCTGGAAGGGTGCTTCCAGCATTGCTTCGACATCAACGTCCATGGTTTACAAGTTTATTTCTTTTCGTTTTGGGTAGTGGGAAACAATTGGGAGAGCAGAAGTGTCGACAGAGGAAATTTTGCGTTGTTTGAAATTTTTTTGCGTCAGCCGCTCAGGAAGTTTGCGTCAGAAAATCGTACTTGCACTTTTGATCCCGTAGAATGGGGGATTGCAGTGGTAATTCCATAACTTATATTCTAACGTACTGATACTGCATCAGGGTGGAAGGGAAAGGTTGGTTGACGTGGAAGTGGTTGGCTTGATAAAAGCGTGACAAAACACTTCCAACAGGTCGTGGAGTTGTTGCAGTCAGAGCAATGCGTTCAAGCATCTAAATGTCATGGCTCCATATCTATGAGCAGCACAAGCGGATATCACACAAAGAGAGTAGCCAGCTGAACCCTGCTTTCATCACTACCGTACACATCGGTCGAAGCAAGCAGTAAAGGGCATATTACTCATCTGTCTTTGACATCACCATATGGCGTCAATTGTCATTTGTGAAACTGCTTTCAGCACGTTTCACATACCCTTCAGCGCATGTAAATATAGTAGTGTCCCTGTTGCTAATACAACATAGTTCCTGTATTTGAGGCTTTCATATCTAATCCGGCGAGGATAAACAACGATATAGGGTTTCGCGATGCTATAGAACTTGCATCATTTTGGTCAATAATTGGCGGATTCAACTTTCCCTGCGGGTTTACTTGCTAAATAAGATTCCCCCTTTTGAAATCCAACGTACTTCTAGCGCAGCAATGTCTTGACGAGAATATATTTACTCAACAGTTTATAATGGGTGCAGCATTCATCATCTGCTACATGATCTGGTGGCTGCCTATCCTTACAGCTGGAGGCATTGAAGCTTTGCTAGGTAGCACTGCTGTTTAACCCCGATTCCTTCCACCTCTCCCATCCTTTGCTTGCTCTTTTCTTCCTTAGCCAACAAAGCTACTTATTGTTTCGTTTTGTCTGTCTGTTTCTTCCTTTTCAAACTTTTGACAAACGGCTTTTTGATTGGTTTCCTATTGACTTTATCTCACTAGCTACCTGTCTGATGTTTACCGCTCAACGCCTTGGGCAATTTCTCCCTCGTGCCTTCCCTCATCATATTTATTGCCTGAGAATACCTATTTGTATCCGATGCATACGTGTTTGATCATACACTTGCCGTACTCTGCCGTTGTACACGGCAAGAATGTCAGACAGACATTGTTCAAGTCCTTCCCCACATTCTGTGTCCTTTCAGTCAGACGCTATATTAGATATCCTGTTCACTCTGAGGCCCATGCGTGGCTGGATCTAGGCTACTTGGACATGCAGCCCTTTTGTGTTGCTATTGGTTTCGGTTTCGCTTCTACATCCCAATCATCACTCACTGCCCGCTCCCGCCTGCTCTTTCAGCCTCTGCCGCTTTTTAGCTCATCCTCATCTTCCCAATCATGGAACCGCTTTTGGCGTTTCACTATCCAACATCGGGCACGGACCATCTGTTTCCACATCCTTCACCGTGGTCTGTCTCACAAGATTATCCTACACCGCCTTACTCTTTCCCGTCATCACTCTGATCGCTGCCCTGACTGCTTGCTGAGCGTAAACTCTTTCCAACACTTCTTCAATCAATGTCCCAGAAAGCACCCTGTGTAAACGACGCTCTGGAAATCGTACCTGCGACGTCAACCTAACGCCGATACCAACCGTAGTTGCCTGTTGTCACTTAAATTTCCAGACAATTCAGACATATCCGTGCGTATCAGGCTTTCTTTAGCGTGCCTCATCTCTGGACGGTTACTCTAAACCCTTCGTGCATCTCTCAAGAGGCTTTGTCCAATCGCTTCCGATTTGGTGGAAGAAAGTGACCTCCAAATTTTAGACCAGCTTTTCCCCCTTTCCCCTTTTCCGGTCTCATTCCTTCATTTTCCTCTCGTTTTCCTCCATTTCCCCTTTGACTTTGACAGGAACGTCCCTTTCCCGCAACATATGACCTGAAGTAAACTGGCTTCTATCGGCTTTGCGAGAAAAGAGAAGAAATCAATAGAGAAGGCAGCACCATGTACAGAAAAGACGGTTTTAGCTCCGATTTCTTTATGCGATTTGTGGCACCTTCCATCGATGGCTATGAGCTTAATTGTATAGAAAACTCTTTTCTGAATCACACCAGAAAAGATTGACTTTTATGCAAAAAGGAAATCCAGTACATGCAATATTTATGGTGGTTTAAGTAATTGTTTCTGGCTTATGATACTCCAGAGAGATTTTTTTAGTACGATGCATTCATTGCTCGCATCCATATACACGCTGCTTAACAGCTGTATTGTATGGCTTTCTTCTTATCTATCCGGAAAAAAGTTGGACCTGATGCTTTTGTATGTATTTCTGTCCAACAGGGACCTCGATCCAGGCAGTTTTCTATGTTTAGAATCGATAAACAGAGAAGGAATTGGGGGTCAATGAACTACAATTACTTTATTAACCACTGAAGGGCCTTACTAAAAAGTTGAAGGTGCCAATAGCATCTTTCACAGACAATGTAACAAGCACAAAAGGAAAAGGAAAGTAGGCTACAGACATCCTTTACAGCGATGAATTCATTTTACTTACAGATATTGCTGTGCAGGCAGTCATCAGAGCGAATCAAGTCCGTCGACGGTAACACAGCCAAAATAACCCCGTTCCTCCCCTGACAATATCACACCGCACGCATCCTCAGACTCCATTCTATGCACATTTAGATACCACTTTGCATCACTAATCCATCGCGGAAAGAAGAGGACGCCGTTCTTTGCTTGTTCGCATTTTCAATGAGCAGCTCTATGCAAACACTCTACCAATCAGTTGCGCCAGCGCAAGATGAAAAAGATGGGAATTCCATCCTGTTCTTCAACCATACTCAAGACTCCGGAATCCCACCTTCTGTTGCCGAACCTACCAAAGACGATTCTACAATTCCTTCACTTAATGGCCTTCCAGAATTCGAATCGTTCTCTGAGCCTATCTCAAAAGCTTTCGATTTTTCCAGCTTTGATGCCGACCCATTAGTCACGCCGCAACCATGGCTAGAACTAAAGATTGACACAGATGATTCGGTCACAGAAGATGAAGATCCACAACTAAGTCCATTAACAACAGCTGGGCTCTCACGTGCACTTTCTCTGCCACCTTCCTTGCTGGACGAGATATCAGTTGGCAAACCGAGAAAAGAGGTGATTAGCATCTCCACGGCTAATCCTTCGCATCTATTCTGGTAAGGACATGGTACTCGGGGGATAGTCTGATAAAAACGCAACAAAAACCACAGGGTACCCGCATCCCAACATCCAGAGATTGCGCCAGCCGAATTCGAAAAGTATGTTCGAGCGCACGGATCAGCTCATCGGCGACAATCACGCGTGAAAAGACGGAAATCGATTCTTTCTGTTTCGTTCACACCGGATGATCAGGATCAGGAAGATGAGATGACCGAGGACGGAAAGGAAAGCCTATCGGATAGACAGGCAGCATTGGAAATATTGGAAAGTCAAACATCTCGACGTACTTCGGTCGGGCGGTCCACAAGTACCGAAAACGACGATGCGACTGAAAGGAAGGCAAGATTAAGAAGAAGCATCAGTCTTCAGCTTCCCAGTGTAAGAGGTAGGTTGATGGACTTACACTCTTCTTCTCACTGATGCGGTGTTGACTAGACCAAAGCGAGATACCGAACTTTCTCGTATTCGACAGAAACTCAACATCACTAGATGAATCACCGATTCTAGTGCCTAAGGCAGATCGGCCATTGTTTCGGAGAGGAGCCCGCACCAAATTCCAACGCAATTCATCACTAGCATCATCATCTACATCATTATCATTATCATCATCTACTTCGACAGGGACCGATCAATTGAGCTCGAAGGGCCGTTGGCAAAACTACCGACAAAGTGCTTCAGCTTACCCTTTACGTTCTACTGATTCGTCTGAACCAGTACCACCGGGAGGTGTGACACTCATGGACCGGCCAGTTCAACTTGAAGAACCGGAAAAGCCCTTGGTGCCTGAGACGAGTCAGTCTTGCGACAGCATCATGGAGAAATGGAATCCACCAGCTGAGCCTGCAACGGCCGAAGTGCAGGCATTATCGGTCACCCACGATGAGGAGGAAAAGGAGGAAAGCCGTCGGCTAGCGCGCTCTAATACCACAACCGGTGTTCCGGGACGTTCTGAAAGAAAATCGACCTGGTCATGGGCGTTTTGGTCGGACGAAAAGTCTAAGAAATCTAAGGCGGATGGTAAAAACGAATTACGCGGACCGAGTGAAGAGCTTGAGAAGCCGACACTCGCTGATGCGTCCAAAACGCCTTTGATAGACTCAAGCAGCAATAACCATCACAGTAATAATAGCAGTAGCAACAACAATAATAAGCGGTTTGTGTTATCGTCTTTATTTTCCAGAAAGTCTTCGTCCTCCAGCAAATCATCTTCTTCCACTGAACCCTCTTCGTCTGCTCCTATTCCACCTAAGGATTTCCAACTCAACAAGATCAATCAAAACCGACTTCCGATCCACGTGGAGAGAGCGATCTATCGCATGTCACATATCAAACTTGCCAATCCTCGACGGCCTTTGCAGGAACAAGTGCTGATTTCCAATCTCATGTTCTGGTATCTTTCCATCATTAGTTCCCAACAAACACAAGCATCCAGTGCTGCAGGGGATTCTGCGCATGACATGATGCAACAAAAGAATGCACGAATGGTTGTAGCGGCCAGTAAAAAGAAAAAGCGGCTAGTGCGTAAAGATCGGCCGGCACAAGGTCGGTCGGGATCGACTAATGTTCCAGCCCAGAAGGGACAAGGCAAGAGTAAGGACAGTGGACCTCTTCTGCAACAATATATGGGCGGATCGCGAGAATCGACTGGTTTTGTTATTCCCGAAAACTATCTTCGTCCTCAGCCTGGGAATCATTCAAAAAATAAGCACTCAAACGGGATGGATGCTCGCCGAAGCAGTCTCGATGACGACGAATCAGATGATGATGAGGAAGCCAATGAGGTGGATGAAAGTGACAGCTCTGAAGACGAAGTATTCAGTAAAAAGAGTGCCGCATCATCGCCGAAATCGCGGCCGGTTCATAAAAAAAGAATGGATGGGACGAATAAAGCGGGATCCTCACCTATTCAACGGCAAAATGACGAAGATGATTTACCCTTGGCTATGTATAGAAAAGAAAAACGCTAATAATGATTTGTTTGAACTGGTTACATATTGGTTTCTTTTTTGGAAAGGGTGAGCAGAAAATGATGATACTATAATAACGACAGATAGACGGGATGAGATGATGTTAATCTTGATGTGGACAAAGAGAGGGGAATAGAGACAAGGAAAGTAAGACAGTGACCATAGCGTAGAAGAAAAAGACGAAAAAAAAGGGGACCAAGCCATATAGGGATACTTGCATTGTTTCATTTTCCGTTTGAATCACGCGGAAATGCCCTTTTCACTTTAGCCGTTTGACATTACCTAGCACAACAATTGCTAAGGAACGGTTTGAAACACATTAGATTTTGTTGATGGGAGACACCCGCCTCATCGTTACCCTCCCTCAACTGCCCTTTTCACCTTTTTTTTTTGACTCGGGACCCTAAGCTCTGTATGTCGCCCCCCATATATATCTCTCTCTCACTTTCTGACTGTCTCTCACTGTACCGTGGGTAATAAACAAAAAAAAAGACAAAGGCTTATATAAAGTCCTAAATCAGCCCAAACAGAATTTATTGTCATTCTCCTTCTTCTTCTTGTTTCTCTTTCTTATCACCATGTCTCTTGCCAAGCACAACTTCGCCGCATCCTCTGAGGAAGCTATCAATCAACAGATTAACACTGAATTGCAAGCCTCTCAGGTCTATCTATCCATGGCTGCATGGGCACAACATACCACAGTGGCCTTGCCTGGTGAGACACCAACAATCATTAATAACATGTGCTGTCTACTCGCAAGTCTTACTTATCCTTCTTCTCTTTGAATATAGGTTTGGAGAAGTTCTTCCGTGAACAGGCTCATGAGGTAAGAAGAAATGATTGGCAATAAATAGGAACGTTTCTTATTCCTTTTTTTTTACAGGAACGCGAACATGCGCAACATTTGATTGGTATATTTGTTGACACGTTAGTCTTTCGTGACTAACAAACAACTTTTTCCATGACAGACTACCTTAACATGAGAGGTGGAAAAGTCATCCTTCGCCAACTTCAGGCCCCTGAGGTAATCAAAAGGAAAAAAAAAAAAACAATAGATAGTCGGATCAATTTCCGGTTTGTGTTGCTAAAAGCAATTGTTTCTTAGACTGACTGGAAGTCGGCCAAGAACGCTGTGGAGCAGGCATTGCAACTTGAGAAAGGTACATAAAAGAAAAAGCATAGTCAAAAGAAAATAGGGTTTTGCATTGCTTGGCTTAATTTTAACATGGTCTATCTTTGCCGTTTTGAAATAGATGTCAACAAGTCTTTGTTAAATCTGCACAAGGTGGCAGATTCCTCCAGTGATCCTCAGATGTGCGACTTTGTGGAAAGCAAATTCCTGGAAGAACAAGTCAAGTCTATCAAGACGTTGGCCGACATGATTACTCAACTCAACCGTGTAGGAGAAGGTAAAAAAAAAAATGAACAGGAAAACGGGGAAGAATTCCTAAGTTTGACAATGTTGTCGTAGGTCTTGGTGTTTACTTGTGGGACCAGCAGCTTTACCGCGATGGCACTGGTGCCGGAAGCCGAGTCATAGGTTCCAATTAGAGTTCTGATGTAAATAATCATGCAGGCTATGGTGCCACAACGAAAGTTGAAACTCGGTATTGATGAACTAAGGTGTAACCAACATCTGCCTTTGTTGGTAAAAAATATAGCCAAAAAACAAAATAAACCACCCATTTCCTCTATCTCTTTTTCGTATTACGCCCATCTCTCCATCAGCATGCATTGTTATCTTTATTTGCATCTCTTCTCACCACATCAAAAAAGAAACTAAACTGAACCTAACCTCATTCTTTATTGCATAAGAAATAAATCAGGTTAGTCTTTCTTTTTGACTCTTTACATATCAATTCTACGATAGCTTTTTTTTCTCACTTTTCTGACGAGGAATGTGTGAGTGCGTACGAATTCTACACGACACTAAAACCAAAAGCTCCCTTTTCCTTTATTTCTTTTGTGTCTCGTCGTACCCTTGTTCATGGGCTGAAACCGGTTATACATGAGACATCTCTAAAACACTTCCAGTAAAAGTGCGGGACAGAACACGCCTAGCTATAAATACAAAGGAAAAAGGCTGTAAAATCAAAAAGAGAAATAAAAAGGAGTCATGTCTCATACAATACTTACTACATCTAACGGAAATCCTGTTGAAAACAATCAAACCTCGCTTACGGCTGGCCCATGGGGACCCGTGTAGGTGACAACAAATACGTAGTCTGGGAAAATGCATGTTTTCCCTTTGTGCTCTTTTGCGTTGTTTTCTGCTCATTCCGTTTCCTATCTTAGCCTCTTGGAAGATTTTCATACAATCGATAAACTGGGTAACTTTGGAATCTAGAATACATCTTACCCTATTTTATTCTTAACCTGCTTTGTATTTTTTTTTCTCTTTCATTTTCATTAGCTCACTTTGCTAGGGAACGGATCCCGGAGCGGGTCGTACACGCCAAAGGTGCTGGTGCCCATGGTTATTTTGGTAATCCTAGTTAGTTTTGGAAATAGCCTGCCTTATATTCTTTCTATCTCTCTCTTTTCTTTTACGTCTTTATCTTAAGAGGTTACCCATGATATTACGCACTTGACCAAGGCCAAATTTCTGAATCAAGTTGGGAAAAGAACACCAGTTTTTGCCCGATTTTCTACAGTAGGATTAGAGCGTGGTAGCCCTGATGTCGTACGCGATCCTCGCGGATTTGCGGTCAAGTTTTACACCGAAGAAGGCAATTGGGACATGGTGGGGAATAACACGCCAGTGTTTTTCATTCGCGATGCTGGCAAATTTCCAGGCAAGTATCAAACAAGGGTTTCATACCTTTTCTATCTACGTCTTTACTCAGGATGGCACATTCTTTTTCCAGACTTCATCCATTCCCAAAAGCGTAACCCCCAGACGAATTTGCCTGATCCAGACGCATTTTGGGATTTCCTCTCTCTGGTGCCAGAATCCGTTCATCAAGTCACTATCCTGTTCTCAGATCGCGGCACGCCAGATGGATTTCGTCATATGCATGGCTATTCTTCACATGCATTAAAGCTTGTTAATGAGAGCGGTGATTACAAATATGTCAAATGGCATTTTAAGACAGATCAAGGCATTAAAAATCTAACGGCCGAGGATCAAGTCCACTTGATGAGTAAAGATCCGGACTACTCGACGCGTGACCTTTTTGATGCGATTCATCGTGGTGATTATCCTTCCTGGTCTGTGTATATTCAAGTCATTGATGCGAAGGACGCAATTACGTACCGATGGAACCCATTTGATTTAACAAAAGTTCTACCCCAAGGCGTAAGAAGAAATACATATGACGAGAGTGTGTCTCATTCACCCATGCTTGGCTTTCTTTTGTTCCCCCTTTTTTCTTTTAATGTATAGGATTTCCCATTGCACCCTGTCGGCAAGTTAGTACTAGATCGCAACCCGGAGAACTATTTTGCAGAGACGGAACAAGCGGCCTTCTCACCATCCAATATGGTTCCTGGAATTGAACCCTCGCCAGATCGAGTACTTCAAGGGCGATTATTTTCCTATCCTGATGCGCAACGTTTCCGTGTCGGACCTAATTTTAATCAGATCCCTATAAATCGGCCACTGCGTGTCAACACTTATCAACGGGACGGTCTGATGAGCGTGATGGGCAATGGTGGATCCTTGCCGAATTACGAACCTAATTCGTTACACGGGCCCTCACAAACCGGCACCGTTAGTACCACATTCACTCCAGAGAAACTAGAGGGTTTTACCGGACGCTTCACGTACAGATTGACCGATGACGATTTCGTCCAGGCCGGAGACCTTTACCGGCTACTATCCACAGAGGAGAGGACGCGCCTGGTCAATAACATTGCCAATCATCTTATTGGAGCACGCGCGTCGGTCCAAGAACGTCAAATAGCCCATTTTAAGCGGGCAGACAAGGAATACGGAGATCGCGTTGAAAATCTCCTGCTAAAGCTCAGTCAGTTGAAGGCTCTGTAAAATAGTGGGAAGAAGAACGATATTGTACAAGTTACTGTTCACAGGGATCCGTTCCCTTCAAATACGAACTTTTTTGTTCCAATAGAGTAGAATGGCCACTGTTGTCGCCACGCTATTCCAATTGAAAAGAATAAAAATTCTCTTATGTTTCTATATTCATTACCATCCCTTGGAAACCGTGTCCTTGGTTTCTGGCAGGATACAGATGCATTCTATTTTGTAATTTCGTCGTCATTCTCATGGACGGTAATTGTAGGATTAAATGGTATTTATTTTAAACTAATTTTCCCTGATGATAATATATAAGCAACGCTCAATGAAACGCGATATTGCCAAAGAGATGAAACTTTTTGGTATGTGGCCACTGGAAGCTTCGGCGTTCCAATTCTTAAACACAAAAGCCCGACAGATGTTACACAGTTACTTCCGTGACTTGCTGTTCACTGACGATAAAGGAGCTAAAGGCTCAATTCTGTCCACTCACTAAGCTTTATCCTTGTCTGTTTTCTTTAAAAGCATAAAATCCGATATGAAGCCCTCAGTAACCACAAAGAACAGCGACTGTTTAGCCTACCTTGACGATTATATTGACAGTAAGCCATTGGGCCCGCAATGAACATGGCAAGACTGACACATGCTTTCGTACGCTAGCAATCGAGGCCCTTCCTTTGGAACTACAACGCAATTTTACGCTTATGCGAGAGCTAGATGGCTATGCTCAAGGTTAGAACTCTAACAATGAAGAATGGAAAAGGCTGCCATTCTCTAAAATGCCAGCGTCGTTTCTCCTCTTAGACTTGATTGAATCCGTTGCGAAAGAAGCGATAAACCTGATCGATCATGTACTGGATATGGACCCTAATGATCGTTTGGATAAATTGAAAAACCTGGGAAATCTGCTCAGTGAAACACTGAAACGCGGCGAAGAAAAGGTGGCCCTAGCAAAATCAACACACGACGCTGTAAGAAAAAAAAAGGAGAGAGAGAGAGAGAGAAAGAAAGAAGTTCTAAACATCTTGGGTGATATAGGTTGATCGACATTGCAACCGCTTAGATGCGGATCTGGTGAAGTTAGAGGACGAACAACCATTAGGAGATTGCCGCATCACAACACAACCAGGATTGGAACCTTCAGCAAAAAGTTTGAAAGACTGTGCCGATCTACGTGAAAAGACGAATAAACAGTTGGATCGAGAACGAAAAGATGTGAAGAACGACAAACGGGGTATGAAAATAACTAACCAACAGAAAGGGAAGTACATATTTTTGACTTTTTTTCCTGCTCTTAGGAACGAAAAGTAAGCTGAATGCAGTTTTCTTCGATGGAAAATTAAGTTCTCTTACGATTTCATATAACAGAACGTAAAACCGGTAAAGAGAGTGGCACACCACCTCCCGGAAGAATTAAGCAGATAGAAAGGACGTCAAAAACGGTAGTGACATCAGGTATGCACATAAAGCAGCATGATGTGTCACTTATTGATGATTTTATTTTCCGTAGGTAAAAACGGAAACACCCGAGGGAAAAGGTAAGAGCAAACAAAAAGTAAATATGGTTTGTTTCTTAGATGAAAGTAGTGCTGTTCCCGATCTGCCAATTGATCCCAATGAACCGCTGTATTGCTACTGTCAACAAATATCGTACGGCGAAATGGTGGCATGTGATAATTCGGACGTAAGAGCCCCTTTTCATTTTACCTTTGCTTCATATCCAACTGATGTGATTTACAGTGCGAAATTGAATGGTTCCACTTGGCTTGTGTTGGTCTGAAAACTGTGCCCAGAGGCAAATGGTATTGCAAAGGTTGCGCCAATGAACTTAAAGGCAAACAAAGAAAATGATATCTATAAAAATCTCTTCAACTGGAATACGAGAAACCTTGGGCAACATTCCTTAGATCTTCATTCCTGAGAATGTTTACTTTCCATGAACGCGCTATCAAGGATCGTTGATATTTTCAAAAATTGAGGGGTGAGTGATGTCTAATAGTAACAGTAAGGATCCTATGGCATAAGGAAAGCAAGAATCTAGTCCTTGCTTATTCGTGGTGTAGCGAGTCAATATAAGGAAAAGGAAGAAGTTCATGAAACTTGTCTAGAGATAACGTTGGATCGTCTAATTATTGCAGTTGCACAGGCAGGAAATTACCAACAATGACAGTCTGCGCAGGATGATGGTTAGCTCGCTTTTCGTTAAAAAGTGTTCGACACAAAGGACATACCGGGATATTGTATTTATCTCTCCTGATAGTGAAAGAAAAGCAACAGGATATGACATTGGTGCTGCTAGGATCCGGATTTCTCAATAAGCAGGATGTCAGAACCGCCTTCTGCCCGGGATCAAACGCGATGTTCCCGTATTTCTATTTTGTTTCCAACGTCTTGGTTAATCTTACGAGGTTCTACTTGTATTCACAATAGCGTGGCTTACCTCCCAATAATTCACCGCTGATTCCTCCGCCATCAACTCATAGATGCAAAGTCGACCCTAATATCCAGATAATTATCATCTCACTTGTTCCTATCCAATGCCCCATACCTCTCTCAGGTTCTCAATAGGGACCTTAACCAGGGAAGCAAATTCTTTGTTCCCCTTGTAGATTTCGCCCGTACGACGCCATAGACAGGCGGGAATACCCATTGAACTAAAAACGCGATCATAATCCTACGTGGAAAGTGCCTTAATAGACTATCTCTATCAAGCCTTCCTTACCAGTAGCAGTCGTTCAAATGCTTCCTCAACCAAGATCAAGTCGATGTCAGTTAAGGACTGTGCCACAGAACGAAATGCAGGACGGAAAGTCCCCATGACATTCAGGATACGCTGTCGGCTGGAGGCGGTCATACTATTCCCATGTCAAATCAGGAGTTGTTGTTGCTAGGTAATCGCTACACTCTAACCAAAAAAGAAGACGTTTTTGCATACATACTTTGTGTCCATGTACTTTTGCAGTCTAGCATAACCGTTTACATAATTATACGGTTTCAAGAAACCTGCTTCATATTTTGCATTGATCACTTCCGTAAGACGATCCTCCAACTTTCCATCTGAGGGATCGGCTGCTGTCAAAAAAAATTTCTCTGCTGTGTTCATCTGCGGCTGGGCGTTATTATCATTATTATTATTGCTATTGTTGTTGTAGGTCATCTGGGTATCAACACCATGACCGACAGAATCAACAAAATCACTTGAAGTTATTCCCGGGGTTAGCAAATCTCTCTTTAACAAACTAACGATTTGGGTTCTTTCTTCTTACCTGATGACTGATATTTCGTTGCCCATGTGTTCACTCGCAAATCGAAGTTGTCCAGTACCGACCTGGCCGAAAAATTGAAGTGGTAGACCACCTAGGTTACTGTTTTCCAAACCTAAAGAATTTGGTTTCCTCTTTCTTTTTAGTCCAGATACTTTTTGTTAGGTCATAACAAGGCATACTACCATTTGCTGCTGACAGGGCAGATAAAGGCGCGTAATTCGTGCGATTGGTGGAAGAATAATCCTTCTTGGCTTGCTGGTTATTCTGAGCACTATTACCGCCCGTATTTTTGGGCTCATCATGACACAAATGCCCTATACTACGTTTGATACACCGTTGGCAAGGTCGACCTGGTTTTACATTAGACATATATAAATAAGGTGCATGATAGCGTCATCTCTTCTTGTTTTTCTCACCTTCATCGCAGGTCATGTGGGACCGGCGACAGTACACGCAGGCTGCGAACAAAAGAAAACGAGTGAGCGGGAAGAGATCACTTTGGTAATACCATGCGTCACTTTTCGTCGTTTTGGTCCATTCTTCTTCTTTTTGGCGTCTGAAGTGGTGCCGTCCGAAAAGGAATCCGCGTTGGATGGCGGTGTTTGGGCGTTGTTGGTAGTGTTGTTCGGCTCCATGATGAACTATACCTCTTTCTTTGTTCTTCCTTGTTTTGCTTTTTAAATAGAATTGTTGCTATGTCCAACGGAAGATCATGTCCCACAATGTAAACCGTTGGCGAAACTAGAGCTCCAGCAAATATTGTAGCAAATCCAAGCCCGAGTCTGCTACAATTCGGGTCTTCTTTTTTTTTTTTTTTTTTGAGAGTAGCGCGTCACCACTCAAAAAGTCCAATTGGACGGTTGCACTGATGAGCTGTTAAAAAAGATAATTCGCCGTTGTAGGATGAGAACAAACTCCTTTTTTCTACATCTTTCTAGTAACCCACCATAGGATTAGATTGAGGAGCCTTAACAATTGCATGAAAGGACTGATCGATAGACTTTCTGAGATTTTTTGTTCAGTTACCGATCGATCTTTTTAGCGGTTTCAAGTCTGATCTCCAAATCTGATAATGAGAGGAGGAAATATATTTCCGAATCATTCACAGTAAATGACGAGCATTCAATGGCATCATAAACTTACTTAGCAATGAGTCTACCGTGATTTAGTGCCATTATCTAATATCAATCAAGTGAATAGATGGTCTATGAGGGAGATTGTCAAAAAATCACTAGCATTAAGCAGAAAGGGGTTAAAACACCACTGCAGAAATTCCAAGACTCTCTCTCTTCTCTTTGCCGTCAATGCCCAACGTATCACAACAAAGAGAGCAGCCCTTTTTCTTTGCAAAGTGATTGGCGGGCAACTCTTTTGTTTTGAGGGGATTAGCATTTTTAAGTTTATCAAACTGGCACAAACGTCTGACACTAACAACGGTCAGGTGACAGACACTCTGTGGGATGCGTCCTTCTGTTAGTGATTCCGTGATTGAAGACTGGATAAAGAGGCTTAGGCCCATTTCTAGCGGTGAAACATACTACAGGTTTTCATATGATTCCAATGAATTCGATCCTAGCGTCTTAAAGGATAACTAAGCCGAAGAAAGCAAGGCAAGAGAAGAGGAACGAAGCGCTTTGCTTCAAAGACACGTATGTGAAAACTGCAAAAAGTACGTTTTCAAGTGTAATAACAACACATACCGATTGGACGGTCCCTCGTTTTCTTGTGCTACTTTTGATGCAAGATTGTCTCATTGGTTGTTTGACAATCTGCTCCTTGGCGACATGCGCCTTTGGAGATCTCCCCGAAAGTGATGTGACTGTTATGGCGACATCGAATTAGGTTACACGGATTGATCTTCGAAAGAGATGCGCTTTTCACGATTTATATTTCAAAATTGATTAATAAATCTCTCTTCCCTTCCCTTTTTTTCCTTCTATTCTCTTGCTTCTAGGAAAAAGAAAAAATGAAAATCATTGATAAAATTAAGAAAGCGGAAGAAGAAGGCCGTATGTACTGGTCCTTCGAATATTTCCCTCCAAAGACGGCCCAGGTAGAGACATACATAGAAACTGTCTTCCCGTTCTGTCCTCTAAGTATATTTTATGCTGTTTTGTCGTACTGCTCTTTAGGGTGTTCAAAATCTTTTTGACCGTATTGAACGTATGCAACGTTTTGGCCCTGAATTTATCGATGTTACTTGGGGTGCAGGAGGAACAACCTCAGATCTGACCAGCGAAATTGTCGCTACCACACAGACAGTGTATGGTGTAGAAACAATGATGCATTTGACATGCACCAACATGCCAGTTGAGAAAATAGACGAGGCATTAGAGGTAGAATCAGTGGGATTAAACAGACAAAGTCAAACTGATCAAATGTTTGCATTACCCTAAAAAAATGTAGAAAGCAAAGGATGCTGGATGTCAGAATATTCTTGCTTTACGAGGTGACCCACCCCATGGGCAGAATAACTGGGAAGCTTGTGAGGGTGGCTTTGTGCATGCAATTGATCTAGTCAAGTATATTCGCAAGAAGTACGGCAATTATTTTGGTATTGCTGTCGCTGGTAAGTGGATAGAACATGTCGGATATCAGATCCAAAGCCTCTTACGTGATATACTACCGCAGGTCATCCTGAGGGTCACGTCGATAACCCTGACAAGGAAGCAGACCTTATCCATTTAAAAGAAAAAGTGGATGCTGGCGCTGACCTCATCGTTACCCAGCTATTCTTTGATGTTGACATATTCATTGATTTTGTCAAACGTTGTCGGGCTATTGGTATTACATGTCCTATTCTTCCAGGTGTGTTCCCTATTCAGAACTACAATGGTCTTAGCCGTGTGATTTCATTCAACAACAACTATGTGCCGCAAAAGATCTGGGACGATCTGCAGCCTATCAAGGATGATGATGCCGCTGTCAAAGAGTACGGTATCCAGTTGACAATCGATTTTATCAAGAAGATGCAGGACACAGGCGTCAAAGGTATTCACTTTTACACCTTCAATCTGGAGCGGTCCACCCGGATTATCTTGGAGCGCTTGGGCTGGGTGCCTCCTCAGGAAAATGTCAAACCACTGCCTTGGAAACCTGTAGGTTTTGAATGTTGCAATAGTTTCCTGGCAATTAATTATACAATATGTTAGTCTTTACATTCCAAACGAACCAAGGAAAACGTGCGACCTATCTTTTGGAAAAACCGCACTCAAAGTTATATCAAGCGCACAGAATTATGGGATGAATTCCCTAATGGTCGCTGGGGAGATTCCCGGTCTCCAGGTACGAAATCAGTTCCGGAAAACTGGGTCCATCTCATCTCTTTTTTCTTTTTTTTTTTTTTTTTTTTTTTTTTTTTTTTAATCTGACAGCTTTTGGCGATTTGGACGGCTGGGGTGTCTCACTTAAACGTCCTGCTGCTGAGTGCTTGAAAGCCTGGGCACATCCTACCACGGAAGATGATGTTGTGTCCATTTTCTCGAGATATTGTCTTGGTCAAGTCGGCTTCTTGCCCTGGTGTTCTCATGAACTTGAACCTGAATCAGCCAATATTCGTCATCGCCTTGCTGCCGTGAACAAACTTGGCTATCTTACTATTAACTCGCAACCGGCAGTCAACGGTGCCAAGAGTTCAGATAAAGTCCATGGTTGGGGCCCGAAGAACGGTTATGTTTATCAAAAGTCCTATTTGGAATGCTTCGTGTCGCCCGAGAAGCTCGGTGAGCTTGTGCAAAAAATTGGCGGTGATGGACGTGTGACATATTATGCCGTGAATCAAGCCGGCGATCTGAAGACCAATACTCAAAGTGATGGCCCTAATGCCGTCACCTGGGGTGTCTTCCCCGGCAAGGAGATTATCCAACCGACTGTTGTCGAGGCAGTTGCTTTCCTGGCCTGGAAAGAAGAAGCTTTTGCCTTGTGGAATGAATGGGCAAGACTCTACGAGCCCGCGAGCCCATCCAACAGCCTTCTCAAAACCATTGCAGACAGCTGGTATCTCATCAACATTGTTCATAATGATTTCCATGACGAGCTTGCTCTATGGAGACTCTTTGGTCTAGAAGACGACTCTGCTGTTAGTAATCTTATTGGTGTAGCTCCACGTTAACCTTGAGCAAAGAGAGAGGTACCGTGCTTGTATTCAACATACCCTATATCGGCTTTACTTTTTATCCACATTGTTCCTTATTTGTTCATTTATTTCCATCCTCCCTCTTTTTTCTTTTTGCACCTTTGTATAGCTCCAATTTTTCTTTTGCGCCCATGTAAATGATTTTCAACAGACATATAAACGAATGGCGCCTTTATTATTATTTGTTTGCTTAACGGGAAAAACGGAGAGTTAATGAGTACTGTGCGAGAAGGTGTTGAATTTTTCTAATATGGAAAAGTGAAAAATCTTTCTCATGGAAGAGTTAGGTTTGTTTGGTTGTCTGCAGCGTTTCCCAATCCTGGTGCTTGTTCACTCAACTTGACCAAGCATTTTCTTGACTGCATCGAGCAATCTTGTGTAGCATGCCGCCGATGAGGGGGCAGATAAATCATGTTGAAAATAGAATGAACTTATTCACAAACCTACAGCTTACGTACAGCTCTGTAATTTATTTGTAAGGACTGCGTGAAATGGCATATTTTAGGCGTAGGCGACAATGAACAACTGAAAGTTTAGATTTGACTGCTACATATGTTGCCATTTTGTCCTTCTGTAGTTCATCTATATTATAACCGTAATTTCAAATTGCTCTGCCTGAGAAATTTGTCCAGATATAATGAAAGCTACAATTATACTGCTTTTGGGGTAAGAGTTAATGCGACGAAACTTATGTAGTAAGAATATGGTGATAGTTCATTTTCCCATAGGACAACAAGCTGCCTTTCGATAATTTCCAAGTGATACAGAGGAGTAATACTGTAATAGTAAGCTGTCTTTCAAATCATTCATCCAGAACTCGAATGTGGAAAAGCAATACCACACTTGTCAAGAACCTAACTTAATCTGCCGAAGCTCTAAATTCCTTGTCAGCCAATGACAACCTCTATTGCTTGTCACTGCACAAAGATTTTATGGAGAAAAGTGGTATACAAAATGGTATTCACCAAAGCAATTTGAGTGGTATTCCGCTATCCAACCCGCTATGATGGAACTCCCTCAGCAAAGATATGCCGTACGTTAAAGCTTCCATCCAGTACTGTGCCGTCTCGGATGAGTCCGGTAACACATACATGCGACATTCAAAGTTCGAACACGGCGCGTCCTTTCCCGCTTCCGAAAACTGCAATGCCAAACCTAGGGGTCCCACATCCACTTGGCGTTCGTCGTCAGCCGTTGAAGGATGGAATGCACTCATCAACTTGCGTAGAGGAACTACATGCACTACGGGTCGTGTCTACCGTTCGAAATACTTAGCTTACTCTTTTGTCTCTATCAAGCTTTTTTCATGGCCTTTACTTCTTTATACTCAAAATCAAACAGCGCCAGTTGAGTGGCACTGAGAACTCCCCAAAAGCGTTGCCATTGCTATTCTTCAACTTAAATATGACGTCGGGAAAAGCTTGTAAACACACGGAAAAGGAGCATTTACTTACTGGTATTACCGAGCCTCGAACATAGACCGTGATAAAACCTGCAAATAGTCGTCTATTCTCTAACCATGTCTGGGCTCGATTACTAACAAACACACCCCAGATCACCATGACTTGGATCGTTTGTTGTTCGTTGGTAAGTGTACAACGTCGGAGCTGTTTTTTGACGGGGTTCAAGGTGATATCGAACGTGTCTTGACCCACAAACTGTTCCTGTTCATTTCGGCCAAGGATATCCAACATGGAGTGAGGTTTAGAGTAAACCTTAAGAGTAACCGTAGTTGGACATTGGATGTCACTGCAAAATAAAAGGAAGAGGTTAAGTTGTTGTACGAAGTATAACCAAGCCAAATACTTGCAATAAAAAAGTCTCCTTGATATCTGCCTTCACGGTGCTTTTACCAGATCGTCTGGCTATGAAATAGTCTCCCAAAGAAATGTCGTTATCTACTTGAACAGAACAAGCGAAAGAACAGGCTATGAATAAATATAGAAAGCCACATCGGCTAAATTAGTTGAGTAATCGAGATCATTGCTAACACCAACGTTTAGGGTTGTCATGGCTGACGACCTGTAATACTACGAAACAAAGCACATTCAGATAAACAGAATGAAATAAGAATTTTGTACAAAACCTTGAAGATAAAACATGGCTCTCGAATTTATTGGCCGAAAGGTTTGGCTATTTTTGAAAAGGTTAACGTGTTACAGATCTCTCTCTCTCCAACATTCTGTTATTAATACAAGGAAATATCTTTTTACCAAGATGGATCACATTGTTGGGATTTACGGAACACGACGGAGCAATCAATCTTTGGTGGTTTGATGCTATCATCTGTCATTGGTTGCCTGATCCAGTTTACTTTTTCATCCGGTAATTGATCCAAAGTGTCATATGGTCCATTATAGTACAGCATGGGTTCTGTCTGTTGATGATTTCGTTTTTTGGTCATGTTGCTCATAGAAAACGGAGCTATACGCGTATTATTCAGGAAATGTATGGTTGAGAACTGTTTAAATAATTTCCTGATAGAAGCAGAGGATACTGTTTTTGTTGATCGAGGTCGGTTATGATATCGACTCGATGTTGCTCTGGGAGGAGGCGAAGAAACCAGTAAGGAATTCCTATGCATTTCATACGTTATGTAGAGATGAATAAAAAAACGAGCAAAAAGAAGTAGAAGTCTATTGTTATATAAATTCATTCGGTCTCTCTTTTCTTTTCTACTGGTCATTGCGAAGTAATGCATGCCATTCCTCGGGCAAATGGGAAGGGAGCCGGAACTTTACTGGCATAAGTTGGGGTGCTCGGAAAGATTCAAATGCCGCCCGACGGGCTGTGGCATCAAAACTTCCGGCTAAGCACTGAAGATGGTGCCCTCTCTTTTTTGAACTGGTAGACATGGTATGCACGCCTGTTATTCTCTTTTGCTTTTTTTTTATTTGATTTTTCATTACTTTGACAATGGATGGATGGGATGGATAAATTAGTTAAAAAACGACAACGATGAACGGTGGAGATAAAAAGACAATGAATGCGAGATGGCAGGGATCATCAGGAGGGAATTACATGAAGAGGATGGGAAATTTTGGTTCATTGGCACCAACCGCATTTTTTTTAGCCTTCGCAAAAGTCATTCAGAACTAAGGTCAAGCTTGGCAAGGCTCAAAAGCAGAACCGCCCTTTGCCTCACTGGTTCCGTCTGAAGTCGGACACCAAGATTCGGTAAGCAAAAGCAAAAGAAAATAAAAAGGAAGCATAGGAATTCACATGGACCCTTTTTTCTGTTTTTCTATCATAGCTGGAATGCCAAGCGTCGCAACTGGCGCCACACCAAGCTGAACATTTAAGACGGCCAATTCATGGACAGCCTCGAAGATGTGTCGTTGCAAATAAAAAAAAGCGTTGACTTAAAACAGAAAAGATTCGAACCGAATTTGATGATAGTGAGAATAGTATGTGCGACATGTGGGGCAAGCAACATGACAGAAACGAGTTCATTTTAGCTTTTTCCTTTTTCTTGTTGTGGGCACATTCCGGAGCATGAATGACAGGGAGTTGCAGCAGCAATTTGCGAAAAAAGGAAAATAAATAGATACAACATGTCAAGTGTCAAAAAGGAAGAGATTGTGCTACCGATGGCCAAAGAGAGGGAAAACGAGAATAAACGACAAAAAGCCAAAGCAAAAAAAAACTACGAACTCGATAAATATCTTCTCTTCTCTTCTCTCTCTCTCCCCGTCCCTTTCTCTTTATCTATCGTGTACCCTTTCCATCTTTTCACAGTTTTTCTGTCTTTTAAGGTAGAGAGGAAGAGAAAGAAGAGATGGAAATAGTATCTACTAAGATTCTTGTGGCTATTACAGCCCATTTATCATTACGGGATATTATCTGTTTGAGCTCCACATGTAAGGAGTTGCATCGAAAAGTATTTGGAACACCAACCATCTGGACATCCCGTGTTCTATTTGATGAGCCTATTACCGATGCTGTTGTGGCCGGGTTAGTACCCAAAATTCCTCGATCTTACTATGCTATTCGAGAAATACGGCTGAATCATCTCCATCTATCGACCAATTCCATCTTTTTGATTCTAAATCAATTCGGACACTGTATGAAGACATTTGAATTGACAACGGACGCCAACCAAATGACAGAACTCTGTACTCATCTCGAGGCATTTGCGTTTCACCTAGCTCATCGACAAGCATCCAACCGTATTCCTCTATCCTTTGTAGAGTACCTGTATGACCATGATCGTTTGGTTTGGCAGGCGCAACAAGCTGTGACGCCTCTTCACTATGCTGACGAAGTAGACTATGCTAAACTGTTAAGCTTGGTTCAGCTACCCCACGTATTGGACGATCCGCCGTTTGAAGAGCTGGAAAAATTCTGTATTCGTTCAGGCTCTGTAGCGTCTGGACTATTGGATCGCATGCATTATGTTGTTGGCTATCTTTCGCAGAATGAATTTTACTTGACGAGGCGTGAGGAAAGCGAAATAGAGTGTGTGGCACAAACTGATACGTTCTGGAACGAACCTAAAGCACAAGAACGTTGTACAGAATCACCTCCCGATCCGCGTCGGCTTCCACAACCGGTCATCCGTGTCATGCGATATCGTCCTTCGCCTAAGCGTCGACTGATGGCCGACAGCACCCCATCCCCTGACCGCCGGGCCAAACTCAGGTCCTCCATTTAATTTACACAGAGACTTTTCTATGCAGTTGCCCTTTTTTCAGTTTCCTTTTGTTACGAGCTATGATGATCTTTCTATGATTCAAAAACAACAATTAGTGTATGAACCTCTTTTTGTTTGTTTCTTTGTACTTCTTATTCTTTGTTCACATGGCATGTGAGAGTGAGAGAGAGAGTGTGTGTGTGTCTGTGGGTGTGTGTGTCTGTGTGTCTGCGTGTCTGCGTGTCTGCGTGTCTGCGTGTACGTTGAAATAAAACAAGAAAAGGGGAGAGATTGCTTCTCGCGGGCGAAAACGTGAAAAAGGATATCTTGTACTGTTCGATGGAAAGATTGACTATCGTCGATCCCCTTCCCGTCTTACACAAATTTGTGGGAGTCAGCCCCGTGACAAAAAGAATCAACGTGTGTCCTAACATGGTTAGTGCCCAATGGACAGAGAGAAGAGAAGGCAGACAGAAAGAGAACGATAAACAAACGTTTCTCTGTGTCTATGTGAAGAAGGAAGCGACTCTGCCTAGGACACGGTTTGCATAAATCATCCTTAATATGTCTTATTTCCTATACCACACAATCTCAGTCTCCTTGTAGCTCCCTGTTATCTATCTCTTTCTCTCTGCGTGCGCGGTGTGTCTGTCTATTTTCACTAATAATAGTATACTGGCGTTGGGCAGGTCAGTTTTCCACTTAAATACCGGAGCGATCAGTTTCTCTCTTCTTCCTTCTTTCACTCTTTTCCTACTGCTACGTTTTCCTCTTTGGATTCTAAAAAGCATCTCACATGTCGCTTGCAATCAAACCATTAAATTTACAAGGTGGTCAATGGTAAGTTCCTACTCAATCATCTTGGTCTTTAAGAGATTAAATTCCTCGATCCCATCTGTAGTAGTTGGTGTGGCAAATATGGTCACAAGAGATCAACCTGTCCTCTTCTCAAATAACAACTACATTTCATTCACCTTCCCTTCTTTTACGTTTATCAAACTACGAAAATTGCCTACTACACAAAGCAAAAAGAAAAAGAACATATATATATTTCCATTAAGCAACAACCATTGATCCAACAACACCAATTACGAGCAGTAAAACAACAACAATAACAACACAAAACACCTACCAGCAGCAGCCACCCGTCGAATATCTCTCATACAACATACATTCTCACAAACCCTCCCTGAATTCAAAATCTATTCCACTGGAATAATACCGATATGTCTTACATGAAAGCCAAAAAACAAAAAAAAAACATATTAAGCTTTGCTTCTTTTATATTCCATTTAAATCTGTAATTCTTTTTCATATTGATTGTACATATACGCATTGACCCCACAAAGCCCTCTCTCTATCTTTGTTTCTCTCTCTTCTTCATGCCAAAATTCCCTTTTTTTTTTCTTTCATGTTTTATGGTTTGTCTTCTTTCTGCTAATAAAAGAACCTTTTCTTTCTTTTCTTTTTTCATGCATCTCAAAAATACCATACCTTGTTAATTTGGATCTCCTCCTTAAAGATGGTCATGTAGCAGAACTGAGATTTACTTTGCTTCATACCCCTATTTTTTCTTCGAGTACAGTACGGAGTGTGAAGAAACATCCGTGCGCAACGAGCTAAAAATCCTAGCTCAACATTCCAGAGTTTAGCTGAATTAGAACAACCCACATATTCTATTCTCTTTTCTTTGCAAAAGCTCAAGTCTAGAGATATGGAAAATAAATAAAACATTAAATGGATTCTTTTCTTATTTGGTCTCCCTCAGCCATTTCGTTGAAAATCAGAAATCATCCCATGGTAGAGCCCGAAAAGAAAAAGACAGACGAGTCTGGACCTTGGCTTGAATATTCATCATGGAATGGAATAGGAATTATAATGCGTAAATAACAATAATAAAAGCCGTTTCTTGTGTGTTCTCTTTTGGCGTTTTTCGGTCATTCATACGTAATGAATACACTATTCGGAGACGTATTAGCATGTTTCTGTTATTATTACGCCGCTTTTTTTTGGCCTACCATGCTTTGCTACATGTGCGTTTCACAATGTCAACGGAAAGTTTTTTTTTGTTTTGTTGTTAACCGGATAGCTGCCAATTCTAATCGAGCCTTTGACCTGATTACTATTTCCAACCATGCGTGCGTGAAATCAATCGCTTCTTTTTTAATAAGTACATATACATCTATTTGCTCTGCAGTTTGTAACTCTCTCTTGCTTCGCTTAGACATGGTTGATGCAGCAATGGCTTACTTGATAATGAAAAATGTGATATAAAAAGAGCAAACAAAAACATATTAATGGCCACTATGCTGCCGATCTTATTCTTTATTGGTTTATCCAACCGTCTAGGGAAAACAAGAGAGGGGGAAGCCAGGGGAAGGGACAGAGGAAAAGTGACGGGTGTCGGACTTTCATATTTTGAGGAAAGGGTCTTTTTCCGTAGACCAGGACTTCGGTGAAATCCAACACGCCATAAAAATGGAATCACTTGATATGGGCGATCGACCATCACGGCAAAGACGTCATCTACCATCCGATCTTAACGAGGTCTGGTCAGGCAACAAAAGGAAAGGAACCCGAGAACGCCGATTACCGTTGTTTCAGCCGTCAGCAGAAACAACATCAGACCGTACATCATGGGGAACCAGCTCCTTGTCTGGTCTACGCCGAAGAATACTCCCACGCAAAAACAGTAACAGCCATGTTAATACTATAACTCCCAGAAAGGCCCCTGTCCGTCATCCCACTCGTATCGTGTTCTGGACCTGCTGTTGCCTATGGTTGCTTTTCCTAGCCTACCGTATCCTCGTTACTTTTTGGAAAGAAGACTACAGTCAACTCAGCATGGTTCACTTCCTAAGCTCTTGGTTTCGATGAAACTCTAGCTTTTCTTCTTTTTCAGTTGATTCACCCGAAAAGCCGTGTGTCACACAAGAATGTCAGATCTTTCTTATTTCTGCTAAACAAAGCAGGCGTTTCGAAAGGACAGACTCTGTCTATTTGCTTCCTTAGGTAATGATGGCTATCCGAATAAAGTGATCTAGGCGACCGAAGAGAAAAGAAGAAAAAATAGGAAGACGGTTTTTTCAAGGGTTCTAATTCCTTCTTTTTTCGTTTGCTTTCTTTAGGGACGAAGGTGCCCAAATCATTGCGGAACAGCACGATGGAATTACACGTTATTACATACATGTTGGTTTTTGCTGCAGCTGGATAAGAATAATACAAGTCGTGTGGATAGAATAACGGAATTGCCACACCCATGCGCATTCCTAGTTCGTTCCCACGATGACGGGATATTCTCCATACCATTCAGACTTTTCCTTAATTCTTTTCTTCGGATCCGTCCGATAAATCATGGAAAGTCAGATAAACATGCCTGACAAACAGCAATTGTAACTTTCTTTTTAGTCAGGAAGAAGGTAAAGCGTGCCGTAAATGCAGTTATCCTTGAGATACATTTCACGTGTCTTTGATATCTCTCAAAATTGCCTTTATATTTTCGTACCACCTTTTCGTGATAATCATCTACTATGGCTCCTTGCTAGGACTATTATCATTCGCTTAACAGTACATATACTAGCAATTATTTTCTGGTATCCTCCGTCATGGAGAGATTTTTGTTTGAAATACTTACCCTATCCGTTCCCTTCATGCGACACTCTCACAGTCCAGTCGAAATCGTAGTATCCTCACGTTTCTGAGCAAAGCATAGGCTGGGCCCTTTTCTACCTCACATCCAACAATTCTCGTCATCACCGGTGTATGAAGAGGACCGGTATTTGCATACCGCTCTATCAGCAAGCATTGATCACCCAGGACCCTGATGGTTATTGGAGATTAATTATTTCGAAATTGGGCTCAATGGGGTTGGTATTGTCATGTAAAAACTGGGGGATCATTGTCCAAGCGGTTGCTGGATTTAAGGGCCATTTTGTTGTTTCCCTTTATAAAATAACTATTTATTTTCTAAATTAAATATTATCTGTGAATAAGATGTTACTATCTTAACTTTATTAAAGACTACGCTTGTATTGATAATCCTTCCAGCTAACTGTGTGATATCCATTTTCTTAGCAATGATTTTATTATCGGGTTTGAACCTACCATGTTATCAGCGTTAAAGAGTTTTATGCTAGAGATATAGCATGTCTTAAGTATATACCATTTCATTTGGTAAAGACCACTACGTGTGGAATCTGAGGGAAATTTAGAATAAAATTGGATAACAAGAATAAATCCTTGAGACTCGAAAAAAAAGAGATTTTTTATTAAGTTAGTTTCCAAGTCTTATTTATACTGTGAGCGGTTATTAGATCGTAGTTTCTTTGATACAGATGATGAACCAATCAGTGAATATATTCATGACGAAGAAAAGTTTTTCATTGGGATAGCCAATGGTAGATTTTCGTTTAATCATGGTAAAGAGGTTGTCTCTGAGTTCCTGGATCTGGACTGTGTATTTATTCAACAGGTTCCAGACTGTTATTGTGTCAGATCGATTTCAGATTCAAGAAGTCTTTTTACGATCTCCGCTTTATTCTTCTTTTTGTTACTGCTTTAGGTAATGTGAAGACGTTTATTGGTCTGTGTGTATGTTGAAATACGACACTACGTCGCAGACTCGGTAAAATGCAGCTATAATTTTGTTTATATAGTACTAGCCAACGTTTTCGGCAGTATTATTATAATAGTAACTTCTTGGAACATTTAACGTCTGTAAGATATATTATGCGATTTGAAGCAACCTGTGCCTACTTTCCTTACGAGGTTCAAAACAGAGAAATTGTTAGTAAATGCAGTTCGCAGCAGGTATATAAATAAATTGGCCAACTTCTAGTTACAGTTATGTTGACAAGCCGCATCAATTCTTGTCCTTCATTGTGCGCAAAACTTATAAAGTTCACCCAGACACAGTCAGTTAGTACTGCAAGAGTGGTTAATTCTATAGCAGTGGGAACAAAGTCGCAGTATTATGCTATGATAAAGTTTGCTACTTGTAAAAGAGGACTAAGAGCTTTAAAGAGATATGAATTTTGAAAAGATCGCAACCATAAAAAGATTTACAGTTTCTTAGTAATACAATGGTATGGTGACTATACAAGCGTTTATAAAAGGCCCTTTCTATAATACGTCAACATCAAAGTGACATTTCTTTTATATAATAAGGCAATGATCGAAGTATAGCATTATAGTTAACAAATTCTTCCCATTTTAAATTTCCATGTCTTTTCTTTTGTAGTCTTTTTCTTCTCAGCTTTGCTTATATTCTGTTTTGGGTACCGTGTAGTTCAGTTCTTTGCCAAACCGAACTTAATCAAAACTAAGGAGAGAAATAGAAGACAATATAAAAAGAACTATTTTATTGGAAAATAGAGAAGTAGATAACGTCATATAGGATAGTATAAAGAGAGTATATGCTGTAGGAAGTATAGTCATCACAGTTTAAAACTGTTTCATGTCAAAATTGATTTAGCAATTTCACTCATTTATAATTAACCGCGATGAACTTTATTTTGTGCTCTACTGATTCATTATGATGGTGCAATGAGAAGCATTTCTTCATTACTAGTTTCTAAAGGGATGTTTATAATCAAGTAACTGTTTTAGCAATGTCAATGCCATCTAAATTGTGGTATACGTAGCTGTCGTAGTATGACTTCCTGTTACTTGTGTTGCATGAACAGGACGATCGGAATTAACGTGTTTCCATTTACAGTGAACTTCTCTGGTTTGGAACACCGACTGCACCTCTTCTCTAAATCAGAGATCTATCACCGAGGATGAAGACAGGGTGACACTGCTCTACCGCAGTTATTACACTTAGCTAAATCGTACACCTATCGCCGAGAATAACGTTCACTAATTACAAATCCCGCATAAGATCAAATAATTATAAATAGGCAGACAAGTTGAATGAAATAAAGATATCCAACAGTCTCAAAGGATTCTATCCGTCCCTTTTCTATTTACATATAACACATAGATGTTGCCTTTCAGCATTGTCGTTCTTTCTTTCATACAAACGTAATCAACTGAACTGACATGTCATAAACTAGTTAATGGTTTTAGAATTGTAATGATTTTTTTCTTTTGAATCAACTAGATCTAATTCAGAATTCCACTAATAGTAGCAAAGAAAAAGTAGCTTTAGTTTCAGTTGTTCTTTTACTGAACACAATAAAGAACTAAAAAGAAAGTATCAATTTTCTGTTTAAAAAAATGGCCATGTTACTACATATACATGTTATTTATTTCTTAATAATGCTTTGTATATTTTTCCACGTTTTGACAGCAAGTAATGACGTTAAAATGAGAAAAATCAAATCGCACAATTATTTAAGTTAACAAAGCTTAAATGGTCCATTTTTCTGTCGTGGACGAGCCCGCTCCACATAGTGGCACGTCACCACCGAAGCGAAAGTTCAAGCCGATCAATCCAGGTCGCCGGAAAACCGTTACTCCGAGCACGTGACCTGAAAGTTCGTTACGGATACTGCTTGAATATTCTGGAAGCATCATACATACAAATCGAAATAGATATTCCTAGTACCTTCTAGTAAAAGTATTATATTCTTCTAGCATATTCTGTTCTGTAACATATAAATGTCGTTAGAATAATATTCAATAAAGAGAGAGAAAAAAATCAATCAGTAATTCAAGAGTTATCTTTTATTCTTTATTTTGACAAGGCTGGTTTGAGCATTCCGGGAATTATTATCGTTTGGACGGAAGCAAGACAACCAGGAGAAAATAATCCAAGAATCCGACATTTCAACAGTTGCCTTGCTAGCTCAATCGGCAGAGCGTGAGACTCTTAATCTCAAGGTTGGGGGTTCGACCCCCCCGTAGGGCTTACTTTTAGTTTTTGCTCGTGTGTCGTGTCGGAGCCAGAATCGGCGCATCAATGAAAAGACTCTTTTTACTGAAGCCTTCCAAGAAGTTCTCGAAGTTGCGATTAGTTTCCAAGAAGTTCGTAGATACTTCTCGCATCTTCGCCTTCGTAGAAAATTATAGAAGTATGATATGTATAAATACTTTGGATAGTTTGTGAAAAATAAACATCATCGAATCCCTTCGCACACTTTTATCTTTCACTTCTGTTTCTTTACGATTTCTATATTCCAGCTTGATTGGCAACTCGTGTCCAAAACAGTAGCTGTGAATCGACTTCATGAAAACGACAGTCGTGCGCGGTATTTTTGTCGTAGTGCAGACCAACGGCCAATCACGCTTAAGTACCGAAGAAGGCAAGTCTTTGCTTCTCTCGGTGTTTGTCCAAAAAGATCAAATCTCCAAGAAGTTCTCATCTACCGCAGTTTACCTTTTGTCCTTTTTAACCGAGTTCCCATTTTTATCATCGTACCGAAAAGATTACATAATTTAGAAGTAGAAAAAAGATATAAATATCCATGAGATCACGAAGAATAAAGGGGCATATCTTGTCCACTTATTTTTATTGTTATTCTATTGTTCACTATCTCTGTCTCGTCTTTTCCTGGCCATTGGATTACCAGCTCAAGAATACGGCGACGACATTTTCTTCCTGATCTGGGTTTTCTTCCTGGCAAAGGTCAAACCCACTGGGGATCAAGGGTAACAAAAGAAATAGAGAATAAACGGATGATCCTTTATTGCTAAACAAATCTATGGATATTTATATTTTTTCTAAAACTAATTGTAACAATGTCGAGACGGACGAGCATTCAAAATAAGTAAAACAAACGGACAAGAGATTATGTAATAATTTCGCTGAGCATGGTCTTCCTGGAGATGTTGCTGTTTTGTGATGAAGACCGATGCGTTAAAGGATTGCCGTTTTTGGATCAAGGCCGGTCTGAGCAAAAGGTTTGTGTCACTACAACTTTGCAGGCACGACATGCTAATTTTTCGGCCAATCACATTTCGTCCTCGGTTTTTTTCGCGATCAGACAATAGAGGGCAATAAAACAAACCAGAGGAAGCTTAGGAATTTTCCTTCTGTTTGTGGTTTTTAGCCCGTGAGATCGAGGTTACATCAAAAGTAAGTGACGTAAGATTTACTAGATATTGAGTGTGACACAAGGAAATACGTTCCATCTTACAGTTACAAACGCGATTGATTTTATAGATAGTTTTTCAAATAACCAATGTTTGATTCTAGCAAAGGCGAGTAAACAATTGTTCTGGGGATCGTTAATGCAATTTGCTTTATCCCACCATCAGTGACGATAGGTAACAAGACTCAAACTAGAAAATCTACCTATTACATAACCGAGAAGATGAAAGATCAAAGCCAATGTGTGAGATTGAAATACGGTAGCGAATAAGTCTGGAATCAGGCGTTTCAAAGTCGCCGGGTTTGCGCAGTTATATAGGCCTGATTAGAGCCCCCCGGTTTTCCATCTACCAAGCCAGTAAGCGACTTCAATGTTGCAGCAAATCCTCGATAAAGTCTGGTTAAGTTTATTATGCAAAGTTATTTGCTGTGAGAAAACGTCACTATCTGCCGACTAAACTTACATGTAATTGTCTCTTTATACTACGATACCCACCGTTTAGCATAATTTACCTGGTTTTCCCTGTATGTCTTGTTTCTTTAACATGGCTCTAGTAAATATGCTGAGACCTGTACTGTATGCATTGCGAATAATGGAAACGATCATTCAACTCATCCTATGAAAGTTTGTGTTCACGGACAGAAAAGAGTCAAGGTTGGTGGAGGGTGAAACTGACATGAGGTTATGGATAACATTATCATTTTAGACAACCCTTTCTTAACAAGTTAAGGGATACTATAGTTTTCAAGCGGAGGTACGTCGCCGAAATTCTGTCGGTCTTTCATCCTTATTGTTCATCATGTATAAGAATACTTCTCGGATATTCACGGCAGCCATATGATCGCGGTTCCAGTACATTGCCGGGCATGATTCTTTCTGACAAACCAACGCAGCATGGATCCCTGAGCCTTCTTGACCACTTGCATCCGGGCGTTCCTTGTTTTTTTGGAGGCTTTTTTCCCTGCAACGTGGGCATACTTGCGAAGTTAAATATTCATCAACCATAAATACATAGGTTGGCGACTGTCAAACAAAAAAAATTAGAAGTAAATAGCATGACCTTAAACGTTACCGTTCTTCTAAAAGCTTGACGTTTTAATTCTTTAACTATCGCTTTCGTTGGGGCAGCCACCCGACCATGCATTGAGCCTGAAAAAGTCCCATTGCCATAAGCAATTATTATAGGCCCGTTTCTTTCGTAATGCTTGTCGTTGGGACAATGAGCAACCCATTTCTTTTCATTCGGCATTTTTTGATTCTGGGAACTGTCGCTGTTGTATTTTTTACTACCAGAGAGAAGCCTCTTCGCTATTTCGGCTCTTCCTTTCTGTCTGCCGATGTATGATTTGAATTTGAGTTTGTTATACCTAGACTATCGTTACATAACAGGTAATATGACGGCAATCCTACCTCAGATCTCTGCTGTAGGATTCGGTAATCGTTTCGTAGTGCTGCATAATATACTTCGCAGAGTCAGTGAACTTCTGTAGCTCGGTCGTTTTGAGAGATGGTATATCGTCGATCAACTTTTTGGCTTCAGGCTCGGCATCAATATACTGTTTCCGCCTCTGGTTTGCACGATTGTAACCACAGATGGAGTAGTACTCGGTAGTTGTGGTTGTGCGAACTCAGTGCGGTGACGAAGGGTTGCCATCCGCAGCCACAAACACACTCGAAACTCCTGGATCGACGCCCCAGATGACTGCATTTTCATATCTGCGTTTCAGATTGGCCGGAGTGAGAGGTTTCTTTTTAGGGTCAAACGGTTCTTTGTACTTCTTGAATACGAACTCCACGTCCACCCCGTCAGTACGGATGACGTCCCTTCAAGCGCTTTAGTAATTCAACATATGAATACCATTGTCTTACCAGAATATTGTCTTTTCATTTTCTAGGCTTTCATAGGTAGGATAACCGATTTTTGCCATGTCGAACAAATCAAAGTACTCACCTCGAGTTTCCGAAGGATGTACAGGCGTCTGATTGTCTCGTCTACCGGCTCGAAACAGAAGACGTGCCAATGCTTGATTGTCAACGGTAACGTGTCGCATCTGAAAGCTGTAAACGGGCATCATTGTAAACTTCCGGGTTCCCTTTGGATCGGATATTTTTTCGGAGCAAATGTGTTGCTTTCAATGGCATCAATTGTTTCTTTGATAAATGATTCAAGACTGGTCATTTCGGCTTCAGGGAGTGGTTTAAATCTCTTTGGGAGCCGAAGCGAAGATATTTTCTGATTGCTTCTCGAACTGCATACTTGAGACTTGATCGAAGTCGCTTAGATAGTGGGTTCGTGTTTACCAGCTGAAAACGGGAATAAAATCAATACATCGAAATTTAAGAAACCGCAAAGTTAACTTACTTCTTCCACCATCCGGTGAACGTATGCTGTTGAAACATGGTTTTGTTTGCCTTCGGTAATGGCAATTTTTTGCTCAAATCTCTTCATGACTTGAAATAACCAGGGCAAAAACAAATGAGGTTTGGCACTCAAAATGTTCTCGTCTATGGTGGTTACACCAAGTGTAGAGCGAACCAATTTGACCAGTGATTCGGATATGTCTATAATGCTTTAATTTTTGTCAATTAATGTAGGCCATTGACAATCAATGTCGCATATCTTCTTGTACATGTACTCCGCCATAGTATTGCGATCTTTCACTGTGGACGACTCCCAGAAGGCTTCATCGTTCTTGTCGGACAGGCAAACCAACAGGTACCGCGTTGTGTTTTTTCTAAAAGTTTGCGCACACATGATTGCGAATCGCCTCTTCGTATTCTTTAGCCGCACTTGAGACGAATGTCATGGATCCTTTCGACTTGAACTTGCTTTCTCGAAAATTACCAAGGTTCTCTTGGAAAGTGGCAAACCCGTTTTTCAGGCTTTCATCGGCATTATATGCTTCGCCTGCAATTAATGCAAAAAGTGTATATCACAGCTGATGGGTGATCGGGGGAATCTCTTTTGATTCGGAAAGTAGCTTTACAAGATAAAAGTTGGCAAAGAGAGACCCAGCATATGTCACGTCTCGCACATGCTTTACGCATTCTCTGACATTTGCAACAAAGCTTGTGCTCCGACAGGTGTTTGACAGCGAGGGCTTTGATTACTCGCGTTTGCTTAAAGTTTTTCGGAGGCTTCCTTTTTGTTGTAGGATCTTTACACAATTTGCTTATGCTTCTCTGATGATGGGTCCCTCCGCAAGTGGGACATCTTAACGCCTTGCCGCTTGACAACTTTTCCTGTACGCTTGCTTGTTGTAACTCTGCTTTTTGCTTCATATTTTGCGCTTCTCTTTTCATACGCCTTTTCAGCCTTGATCAGAGCTTTTGATTTCTTTACGGACGGTGGACCTGCGAGAACTTGTAAGCAAGATCCTGGAAGCGTGGGAAAAAGTTAAGTACCTGCTTCAGGAATGCTTTCAGTGTATTTGTGGAGTGAGCTCACTGTCTCATAAGCATCCTTTTGCGCGACATCGGCTGAGTCTATAACCTTTTCTTTTCTTCTTTTTGGCAGTGGGGCCAACTTTAATCAAATTGCAATTTAGCTGCCAATACGCAGCGGTCATAAAAGCATTACTGCTTACCTGAATGTGTTTTGCGTTGAATGACAATAGGCGGCTGGAAGTCATCATCATCTTCTTCAATAGGTCTTTTGCGGATTTTATGCTTATCCATTGTGGGATTGAAGAAAAATAAAAGAAGTGACAACAAAATCTGTCCGCAGCTTTCATATATGGGCTTTTATTTTCTTTTAACCGGTCACTCACTGGAGAATACATCACTGATGTTAACTTGTTTGACTCGTGACATTATCCCACTCCTTCCTTTTTAACACCTCTCAGTCAACGGAACACTCATATAGCGTTGGAACTTTTGCATATATTTTATCTAAACTTTTGATGCGTTCCATTAACAAACTGTTTTGCAAATGCATATTTATTGCAGAAATGGCATAAAATAAACTGAAGAGGGCCCGTATCTGAAGATGATGTACCGATGCGCCGAATGTAGGCGATCTGACAGATTAGTACACCAACGGCTATATTTGCCTCCAGAATGAGGCATAAGTCTACAATAAATCGGCATGTACTATTAAAAAGAGAGAGCAATTCGAAAAGCTAGCTTACGGATAAAGCACAGCACACTGACCTACTTTGAGACACAGCTTATGAGGCTGTAGCCTACTAACATCAGCCCTGTGTTGCTCTGCCATGGCTGACACCAGGAACAATCTGTGATAAATTACTTATCTGCCTTAGTTCGCCCCAAGTGATATTAAAACACGACTAAGTGAATCATAATAGAGCATAGATTTCATTCATCCTATACAACTGTCGATTTTTTGGAATGTATATGACGCCCAAGAATTCTCAGATGCATTATTTTCATCAGTATATCTAGTTAACGGCTTATAAAAACGCAGATTTTCACTATCCCTTCCTTCCAATAGACATAAAATAGGTACCAGTTACAGGCTTAGCCCTGGGTCATCATGAAAGGAGGGATGTTTGCCGGCTACTAGTCTAGGCCCTTTGTGCTTCGCTTTCTTCTCAACCAAGTAAAAAATAAACAGCGTGTATAAGTATCTCTCTAAAATGCTTAGCTCAAGAGATGGTGGCCTAACCACAGCACGTTTATGACAGATGTGACGCAAGTACCCCTCGTGTAACGTACACCTCAAAATTCATAGGAACCTTGCTATCCAATCAATCCCTCTTTTTCTTCCAATCAAACTTTCAGAACCTTAATTTTCCATCCAATCAAACCTTCAGATATAGCTTTCGAGGCCAATGTTTAATACTGGTTTATTCAAAAGTTTTGAAGGTTTCATCCTAAATTGTTTGAAGATTTCGCCCAAAATTGTTTGAAGATTTGGAGACAAAAAGTTATAAAGAATTTGCCAGTAATTGTTGGTGAGTCTCCTCTGTTAAAATGTGATAGTGAGCTTACCGATGTGACCACCTGCGAAAGATAAACGTTAGTAAAACAATCCTAACTAGAAACACTGCCTAATACTCCTACCGTAAAAATCTAAACCCTTTCGGGTCCCGCATTCGTAGCGGTGATTTGTGTCGGCCGGCGGAACGCGTCCGGGCGCCCATGGCCGTTCCATATAGATTGAGCAATGTAGAACATATTCTTGCTTGCATTAATATCACGATTCCATCGCATTCTACTGGTTTTGCAATCTTGAATGCCATGGTGTTTGATACCATCTTCAATAACCACATTGCATAAGGTCTTCGTTTTGCACTTGTGACAAATCTATTTGTATTTCATATTCAGTCCAGCATGGATGAAATAACATTGCCTCAGTTACCTGTGATGTGAGGTACTCGTCTATCTTCACTACAAGCACCTCGCCACGAGCCTCGCGTCTCTTCAAAATTCTCCATAATTTGTTAACGGCCGCTTTTCGATGTCCTTTGTATCGGCACTTGTCCTTCCCAAACATCCCGGCCCCAAATACAAACAATGGCATCTTTCCATTATTATCCGGATTTGGTTGGGATTGCTTCCAGCTTCTGGCTCGACGGCTTTCATTTACTGTAGAACGCACGGCAGATAATGGTTGCTCGGGTATCCTATCATTGTGGGAATAATAACTACTTTTATCCTGATATCTGTTCCTTTAATACCTTCCAGTGTTCTTCTTCTTGTGCCTTCTACGCTGCTCGCGATTCTTTTTCCGTTTCTTTCAGTTTGCACCACGATGCTTCCGTTTTCGATAGTTGTATTTACGGCCTCCGTCTATCAAAATATTTGCCAACTCTTCTACCGCTCGTTGCCTGCCTTGATGGTCGCGGAACCGCCTCTCTCGGTCATTTGGCCCGTAGAAATTGAATAACACATGTTTGTACAGGAAAAAGTAATCCACTCGTCCATTGTATTTGCGGATATCGCATGTTTTTGCACTTGGAAAATTACTCTCGATGGTATCAATGCCCTGATGTCTTTTTTGTTTCAGTAGCTGCTGACCCCTTTGAGGCGACCCAGTCATGCAGTAATACTCTGCAGACGAACAGCGGCGGATTTCATGCTCTGTTTCACCAGCACCATATGACGCAGTATATAGATGCCGCACGCCAGGGTCAATCCCACACACACGATAATATCTGTTGATGTCTTCAGTGGTAAAATCTTCGAGTTCAAGCTCAACTGTGTTAAGCTTTGCACTGCGAGCAAAGTGAAAAACAACACTAAAACCGTCCGTGCAGATTTCATTTGTGAACGTTCCG
>JNDP01001022.1:0-43776 GCA_000696975.1 Apophysomyces trapeziformis B9324
AATGACTGATTACGCCATGAATAGCGGTCCCAAATAGGAAGTGCTACTCTCATTTGTTGAACACAGCGGGGCAGCTATGGATGAGACCTCACGTATTGAGGAAGCTGATATGGTAGAATAAACAAAAGTCCTGTGATCATTTTGTTCGTGAGAGAATCTACAAGATATTGAGAACAAGGGTCAGACAGTTGGGGAACCATGGCTTGCTTTAAATATCACGTAAGCCTCCATGAGATGTGTTATAGAATTAGCCGAAAGTAGAAAGTAGAAGTAGAATTGAAAGCCAGCTATTTAATTAGTCTGCGCTTAGAAGAATAAAGAAGAACTCTTTTTCAGCTGTATCAATTCTGACCCTGGAATTGTAGCCCTATTATCCTCTACTACGATCCTAATCTGGTAGTCAATAACAGTATATCTCGACGTAACACTCAGTAATTCAAACCATTTACGTTGAAAATTGCTACTGACTTTGTTTTGTTATTGTAATTGATATATTTGATAAGGTTCAACCTTTATTTACTGTCTTTCCATACATCATACAAACATCTGGCGTTTTGCATGAAACAAACAGAATCGGCTACACTATTTTTGCTGATATTTTCCCGTGCCCTCAACTGTTTTAAGCATTGGCACGTTTAGAATTATCTTATAAGTAGTAGGACGGTTATCTATGTCTTTGTGATGTAGTTGCACTTGCCTCTGAACGAGCACACGCTTTTGATTCAAAATCTCTTATTGCGAATTTTCATAGTTTGATTAGATGATTCTTCAAAATTTGACTCTCCGATACTTCAAACAATTTTGGGTGGGATCTTCAAAAACTTTGGAAAAAACCAATAGCCAGATACTGTGACTATATTGATCTTTTTCCGAGATAGCAGCAGACAAAGAAACATTTACGCAGGAATTAAATAAGGATCTTTGATCCGGTCCGTCATTAAGGACTCTTACGGATAATGGCTGTTATGCTACATTATATGTGATTGCTAAAGGAAAGCATCGTTACAAACTTGGTAAAAGCAACCACTGACATATTGTTAAATGCCTATGGGAACGGGCTATTTTTTTTTTTTTTTCAAATAATCGCGTGAGTGCTGTCACGCACACAATAAGGTGGCTAGGGTAAGGCTGAGCGCGTTGAACAAGGAACGGCGCTTGAACTTCTTTGGATCTAAATTCTGGGCTTAGTTACTGTTGACCTCCAATGGCAAGCATTACAAGATGCCAGATAGAAGTCAAGCGGATCCAAGAAAAGCCGCAAGTCCACAGTATATTATACACCTTTCTAAATACCCGTCTTTAAAAAGGTAATGGTCCGATAAGGTCGATCATACCACTAACGACGTTCGTCCTGATTCTTCAGGAAGCAAAAGACAAATAACTTGGCTATCAATCACAACATGACTGAGCAAAGTTTAATAAGTTCAGTAGTAGCCAAGGTAGGACTTTATCATTACCGGTCGGTCTATATATTGTTCACAAGTAGTGCATAATTACTCGAAATAGTAGTAGCAACAGGCACATCATTTTTCCTCGCAGACTGTGGACATGTAAGAAGGATGAGCTCGTATCATACTAGAAAATGTAACAGCCTTTCTCGTTTTTTATGCGCTCATTCTCCGCGGAAGGGGGCGGCGGGTTGAATTTGTGTTTGATATACAAGAATCTCATATAGCGATGGCATCGAATATCAACCCAGGTTATTGTGGCAGAAGAAGGTGCCACGCTGGAGACTGGTGATACAAAAAAGCCACCACTTCTCTTATATGGCTGTTCCTGGGCTTAGGGGTCAAATCAGCCTTTGTTCCTTTTCCGTACACTCGTAGTATGTCGAGCGTTAAAGTTTGCTGCTGCATTCCTGCACGCAATGGTGCAATCCTAATGTCACTTTTGTTGCTGGTATAGTACAAACGTTGGCGTAGCTGTAATATTATCTCATTCGATGCAAACAGGTCGCATATTCCGTGTGCATAGCATTCTTGTTCATAAAGCGAGAAGGTTAGTCCTGTAATCTTTGATATGATTGCTAAACCTTTGTTTAAGAGATGCATCAATGGGCGACTATGGTCCAAGACGTTGATACAGCACTCACAGAAGAAGCCTTCAACGGCGTGTTTTATGCGTTTCTTGGTGTTTTTATTGCTTATGCAGTAGCGTCCTTGTTTGGAATAGTCTCCATCGTTATGGTTAGTTGCATTTATTGGAATAATTTGAGTCGAATTGATTTAACTTTTTTTTTCTGCAGCAAAATCGAAGAATGGTCCGCATTTATCATGCCATTAACTGGTTCTTTGTTTTACTGATCTTAACTACCACTGTTGCGTACTGGATCTATTTCAAAGTGAAACAGAATACTTATGTCAACGACTGTCAAGATCTAGTAAACGGTGGGTCCATGCCGAATAATAGCACTTATACACCAGTAGCAGTGCCTGGGAAACACCCTGTAGCAGGCGGCAGCGATAAGAGCTACTGTATTGATATGGTCAATAAGCTTGTCATTGGTTCTGCAATCGTTGTATTTGTGGGAAATTTCATACAGGTTAGATATATTCTTGACTCACATGAAAGCCTCACATGCATAATTAGGTTTACTTTGCAAGTTCGATTGGTATCTATTCCACCAGTTTGAAGCGTCAATACAAGCAACTGAAGGAAAAGAACGAGGAGGACTGTTTCGAAGCTAGGAACTAGCCCCTTTTCTTGATTTGTTCAATCATCAACACACCATATGTATTTATTTATCGTTTCCGTAACTGCTTTGCTGCGGTTTCTGGGGTCCATACTTTATTTTCTTCACTGCCCTCTTTTCTATTCCCACTCTTTTAATTTCTCTTCACATGGCAAAGCAATAGCGAAAGCACGGTATTCAGTGCGGTTATTGTATCCATGCGGGTATCTGTAAACGCTTTAGGAAAATTTGCATATTGTTTTAGCCCGACTTTGGAAAGGTAGCAGGATCACAATGTAAATATATCGTAGTTTTATTGAGCACGGCCAGATGGGATTTTTATTACACAGAGAGGATATCCTACTGAAGACAAAACGTCGTCAAGTAAATGGCAATCTCAAGAAACAAAGTTTAGGTTCACAAGCTACGTAGACAGGGAATGGGAAGTACTTTATGTTTGTTGACTAGTGATTCTACGTACAGATATAGCACGGCATATGACCTTTTCCACGCTTGAATGTATAATAGACTTAATCTTCTGCCCGTGTGAGAGGAGTTGAAGATCCGAGCTCACAAGGTTACTGGCAGCAATTCCAAGAGAAAATGGTATAGTTTGCTGGAAATGGAGTGTCAGTTCGCTGCAGGGCAACCAAGTCTTCCCAACCAATAATTTCTGATTCGGAGCTGCGGAAATTCCCTTGATCGGATTAAGCCGACTGTTTTCATTGGCTTTCCCTTACTATTGTATTTTCCTTGGATTACTTAATGCTATCCACCCTTGGACGAAGGCTGACAACACGCTCTATTTTATCCGCACATCATACCTGGCGCCTCGCACCCACTCTAGCACGATATGCAGCAACGCAAACAAGTTCTACAATAGAGAATTCGTCCAACGTTTCAAACGATCCTAAGACGACCGATACTTTCCATGACCTACTAGGCCTTTCCAATCCCACGCCCGATCTGAAGAACACATTCTATCAACGTGAATTACCCTCAAGTCTCATTCGATTCTCTTCTCAACAGGGCAAGAAGCTCTTCAGATCGGCAATGGAAGTTGGTCATACAGAAGGTTTCTTCCCATTGACTGGCAACTTCACAACTCAATCCGAGCCAGCTTACTGTGGTCCTAGTTCATGTATGTTTCTCCTGGTTGTACAAATAATTCAGAACATTAACAAGTACGTAGTGGCTATGGTTCTTAATGCTTTAGAAGTTGACCCCAAAAGACGATGGAAAGGAAATTGGCGCTGGTATTCAGGTAACATATAATATGTTGATAAAGACTTCATATTAACGCAATGGATAAAGATGAATTATTAGAATGTTGCAGTTCAAAGGAAGATATGAAAAAGAACGGAATCACGTTTGACAAATTCGCCTGTCTCGCTAAATGTCACTGCGATGTCACAGTCAAACGATCAACAGATTTCACCTTCGAAGAGTTCAAGAAGGATGTAGAACAAGTGACTAGTAGATCCGATCAATTCATGGTCATTTCATTTTCTCGGAAAACATTGGGTCAGACAGGAGATGGCCATTTTTCACCTATTGGCGCATATAATCCAGCTACGCAGATGGTGTTAGTACTGGATACAGCAAGATACAAGTATCCCAGTTATTGGTGCTCGATTGAAACGATGTATGAATCGATGAAGCCGATTGACAAAGAGACAGGTCGACCACGGGGCTATTTCTTGCTCAGCTACGATGCAGAGCGTCCGCCGATTAGCCTTTGCAAAGTTAAACCTGGTCGGCAGCGACAACGTTCAAACGAAACAAAGAGTAAAGACGATGCAGAATCGGGTCTAAATTGGTCTACATTAGCTCAGAGTTTCTGTAAGAGAATTCCGGAAAATATGTGGATGGAGAAACCAAGAACATTGGATCATGTCGTGAAGTTAGTATTGCGCAACGTACCTACCGAATACACAGTAATCCTCGCCAATCAATCCTTGCAATCATTCAAAGCGACGCTATCCTCGACAAACACCAGAGAATATATCGACCATTTACTTAAAGACACGATGCGATCATCACTTTATCCAGTCGTATTAGATGCCTTGTATCCTGAAGGAAAGCCAGGCCAAGATGTCGATCATTACGCCGCGTTTGCGACACTTTTTGTTCTGGGGTCACCAAGAATGCTTTATACCTCGTTGCCACGGGAATTGCAAGATAAGTTGGACCGTTACCGTAAAGAAGAACACATGACGCCTGTGGTCAAGAAGGAAGTAGATAGAATTGCAGTAGAAGTTAACCAATTAACCAAGACATTCTGCACTTGTGGCCCCAGCGTAAGTGAAGAGGGGAACTCCACCAAAGACTGCCACACTCCATAGAATCCATATTATAATCTCAATATTATCCATACTCTCCGTCCCCCACTCATCTGCGTTTCCAATCGAAAAGAAATAGCGCCAATTTAGTACTGACTTAACCCTTTGTGTATAAAATAAACAACTCTTCCTCAACATATGCGGACAAGCCATTTTCATCTGTGACAAACAACTAACGCAGATCATGTTTAGTCACACCAAGGTAAAGATAACTATGGCAATTGGTTAAAGCGGTTTGTACTTCGACCTTTAAGATGAAGTTGGCGGCCATATCAGTCCGTGGAGTTAACCTAGACTAAAAACTCTGCCGGCTTCGAATCGTAGCTGGTTCGTGCAGGCAATGGTAAATTGGACACCAGAAAACTAGATAAATACTCGTAAAAGTTTATTTCCTGGTTAGAGAAAGGATATGGCCAATATTTTTGAATTTCAGTATGGTTCTGATCTGTAAAAACATTGCAGAGATATAAACCAACGACGAGTGTCATCAGAAACAGGTGTGATATAAGTTCCATCTATTCATTGGTCCATGCGTGTTGCACAAGCCCCGCATTCCGCCAAAGATGTAGCTGTTTGCGCAAGCTCTGCAGATTGATATGACAATACAAAGAAAAAGACAATAATAAAGATGAACAAAAATTTGCTATTATACTTAGTCAGAACTATTGGTTTCTCCCTAAAGCAGGATGATGGGTTGGATGGGATTGCATGTACTTATAAGGAAACTGGCATTTGTCATTCTTTTTTTACCGCAACGAATCAAATGCACTTCATGTGAATTTTTTAACTGGGAAAACAGAATTTGACCCCAGTTGAAGAAAGAGCTGCTGCTTACACTCATATTCCAATGCCCTCTCCACCAAAACCTTGGGAAGTGAACAGTTCGGCGGCGATTACTTCTCCCACTGCAGCCACAGCAGCTACAGGTTCAACGGCAGCTACGTCAACACTTTCTACAGCAGTTGGTGATGCCCCACCAATACCAGCACGAACCAATGTTGCAACCAGTGGTTCAAGTGCTTTGAACCGAACAGGAGGTAAGCGTATGCATCATTGGTTACTATTGGTTACTAAATGTGTCCTTAATTTACCCTGTATAGCTTATGGTACTGGTTACGGATCTACTTACGGCACTAGCTACGGATCCGGCTATGGATCCGGCTACGGGGGCTACGGAAGCAGTTACAACCGCTACGGTGGTCTTGGTAGTTACGGTTCTTATGGCTCCTATGGCGGCTACGGCAGCTATGGTGGTTATGGTTCCTATTCTTCGCCTTACAATCGTATGACATACGGTTCGGCATATTCACCTTACAATCGAATGGGCGGCATGCCTGGTGGTCCGGATGAAATGAGCCTGACCCAGCGGATGGAAATGGGTACGCGGTCCACTTTTGAAGTAATTGAGCAGATAGTTGGCGCATTTGGCGGCTTTGCCCAGATGTTAGAATCGACCTTTATGGCGACCCATTCCAGTTTTATGGCGATGGTAGGCGTAGCAGAACAACTTGGCCAACTTAAGTCATACCTTGGTCAAGTATTCAGCATCTTTGCTTTATACCGATTGGTTAAACGACTGTTCAACAAAGTCACTGGTCGTGTTGAACCCGGACGAGCGCATGAAATGAATCTCATGGAGTTCCAGCAATTCGAACAGAAACTCGCAGCACCGAAAATGTCGCGAAAACCGCTATTGATCTTCTTGTTCATGATAGTTGGCTTGCCATATCTGATGCACAAGTTGATTCAATTAGTGTCATCGAGGCAGCAGCTTCAGGAGCAACAAATGGCTGGAACAAACTTGGCTCAAATCGACCCATCCAAACTAGAATTTGCTAGAGCTATGCATGATTTCGCAGCCGAATCTCCTATGGAGTTAAACCTAAAAAAAGGCGATATCGTAGCCATCTTGTCAAAGACTGATCCAGTGACAAACGCATCAAGCCAATGGTGGCGCGGACGATTGCGTGACGGTACGATGGGGATGTTTCCCTCAAATTACGTCGAAATCGTCCAGAAAGGCCCCAGCCCATCGATTGATACCAATCCGAAGCCCGAGACAATTACCAGAACCGACTAAAATAACATTCACCTCATCACCCTTTTACCAACATTTCTTCTTGGTTTTCTTCGTTATCCCCATTTTTACCTGTCATCCTTATGTAATATATTTCTTACAAGCTTCTCTTTTAGTTAAGGAAAAAAATGTTTTGTTTATGCCCGCAAGTTGTTTTGATCACTGTTTGGCTATGAAGCTTGCGGCTTGCTGGCTCCGCCTTGTTATTGTGGGCTGATCCGCGTCCAGGAAGATATGTCTAATATTGTTAAATTTGGGTGCTCCTCTTGGAGGCACAAGGGATCTGATGCAGCTCAATGTTGGTTCATTTGTTCATAATAGTGTAGCGTTTCGAGACGAGGGTGCTTGCATACAGAGCTGAATAAACCTTATCCAGGTGGCTAAGTTTTGACGAAAGATTGAGCAACTTCTTTTTGTGTGCTGGGTGTAAATACAATGCTATAGCACACAACCAAGTGGTATTTTTATTTGCATAATGCCTGCTGAGAACGATCAAACACATTCTGGTACTGAGGATGAAGAGTATGAAGTAGAGGCAATTTTGGGCCATAGACGTATGAAAGGACGGGTATAACACGTCATATATTCTCTTCTTATACTTGCATTAACAACTCGTACTGTTAGGGCAAGCAGCTACAGTACCGCATTAAATGGAAAGGATATCCTGACGAGGACAATACATGGGAAAAAGAAAGCAACGTGTAAGAATTCTTATAGAGCGTAATTAGTCAACATTATATGCCAAAACCTTTCTTCGCTAGTTCCGCTGACCTTTTAGTCGAAGAATACTGGTCTAACAAGGGTGGTGCAGAAGGACTGGCTAGAGCGAAAGGCATAAAGCAAGAGAACCCAGCAAAGAAAAGAAAGGGTAGACGTTCCATCGAGCTGCCAGAAACGGGAGAGAAACGTAGTTCTTCTGTTAGTGACCTGACACATATCGAAGCTGATACTCTTGTTGGAGCCGAAAAAGAAGTACAACAACACAAAGACACCGATAATACCGTAGAGCGCGTGCATCACGCAAAGTCTGTAGTAGATATAGAAGATGACCAAACTGCATTAGTTGTGCTATCGACAGAGCCAAGCCAATCGATACAACAACAGCAGCGATATCAGGAAGAACAAAAAGACAACCTTTGGGATTCAAAGGATGATGATCTAGCGGTCTTCGACAGAGAAAACGTATCAGGTGTGGGAGACGATATTCGTTCATCGAATGAATACCAGGAAAAGGAAAGTCAAGATGAAGATAAACGACGCGACAATGAACGCTCAGAGATCTCCGAAGAGATGTCAAATGATGCGATGCCAAATGCTACAATGGATGAACACCAGAAAAGCCTTGAATATGTGGCTGTTGAAGACCTTAAATCTCGGATTGAACAAACTGATAAAGAGGAAGAAAGCAATAGCACACTTCAACTTGAATTAACTGCAGTTCAAGCGGATACAGTCACCGAAACTGAACCTACTATCGAAGAGAATGCGGATAGTTGGCAAGAAACTGAGACAGAGCTGGAAGCTTCGGAAGACGTATTGAAGGAAACAGAAGCTCACTTGGAAGTTTCCGGCGACTCAGCAGCTATCCAAAGCGAGTTGGAGACGAAGCGAAAACTGGATGGAGATCTGGAACGTCTGGAAGAACGTATACGTACTGAAAGTGAACAAGTGACGGATATAGCAGAAATTGAGAGGGAGTTGTCTGACGAAGTATCATCTCCGAAAGAAACAGAAGCAGTAGCAAATCTGGCTAGACAAGTATCGCCTCACAACGAAACGCAAATTGAAGACTCGACTAATTTAGAATCAAACGGAGCAGCGAACGCAGGAAGTGAAAGTGGTCTCATTGATGGAAAGGAATCAGCAGGAAACGAGCAGGACCGTAGTTTGAACGCAATCCAAACCATGTCTCAAGATGATGAAAGCGTTCAACGCAATATAGCATATGACATATGGGAGGCTGAAGCGAGCGATAATGAGCCATGGGACGATAGCAGAATGGAAATGGACGGTAGTGATGACGAAATTCTTGTTGCAGCAGCTGCTCGTGTGGAGGCTGCTCTTAATGGCAGGAATCAGAAGATGGCAGAGGAGGCTATTGAAGGTGATATCGTAGACGAAAACGCGTCGACATTGCCTCAAAAACGCGCGATAGCCGAAGATGAACTAAGCTACGATGAAACAACGAAACGGTCAAAGCACGAAGATGAATATCAAGCCCTATCTATACAAACGCACAGGCCAGAAGTGATTACTGCTCAGCCTGAGGATTTACAGGTTTTCGATAATTTAAAAGATCATGTGCCGGAAGTATTAGCGGTTGAGAACCATGGGCTGGTCGGTACCGAGAAACAAGCAACTATTCCGTCTGTGGAAAGTGACAGTTTAAGAAAATCTCCTACAGAGCGTTATCCAAGAACACCTGTCGTGCAGCCAGCAGAAGACCCTGATACCATTCCATCAACTTCAATTGATATCGATTCCGAAGACGTCATATTTGATCCTAATTACCCGAACGACAACACGCTTGATTGGAACGAAGCGATAGAAGCTGTTGAGCTAATAGTAAGAAAACCAGATTTAACAGGTCCAAATCATGCAGTAGTGAGATGGTAATATCCGACCAGTATGTGGCGCGAACTGAACGGAAGCTTAGGAAAGATCGCACTCTATCGATGCATCCTGCCTCATTGTTACATGAAAAATGCCCTAAACATGTAAATAATAACCTACCGCGATGCAAGTCACCTGCTAATTTTCTTTTGCCACAGTTGATTCAATTCTACGAGAATAAACTCAAGTTTAAGGAAAGATTGTAAGTACAGTACAGCATGCTTCCTAATAGCGAAAGTGGACCTTAGCCAATAAACGATCATGCAATATAGTTTAAGTGACACAAAGGAATGATACTCTCGGGATCACCCCGCAGGGATTTGAAAAACGTAAGAAATAGTATTGTCTACAATCGATCTAAGTTAGAATGAGCAAAACATTTCCTGTTTATGCAGTATTCAACAGTCTTCAATTTCCTTATTCTCCAACTAGTTTGATACACTATGGTGTAACCGGTCAGAGAACAAAGTATAAAGCGTTTTTATGCGACATGCTGTTGGAAACTGTTTTTTCAGACGCGATGCTAGTATAGTTTGCTACATTTTACTCCAAATGAAGATGTGTATTCCTAACTGTATAAAAGACAGTCAAATAGCCAGTAGTGGTTCAGACAGAGTATGCACTCAATGTCCCGACTTTACTTTAGTCTTTTCAAAAGGTTTAAGCCACCCAACCACAAGCTCTTTCATTTTCGAATAAACAGCATGCAGACAGCAAAAATCATTGGTACACATAGCGGCCATTTCCACTGGTACGTATACTCAATCAGTACGGTACTTAAGCTAATGAACAACCCGATCGTCAGCGATGAGGCTTTGGCTGTCTGGATGCTGAGACAAACCGACGAATTCAAAAACGCGAATGTAGTCCGTAGCCGTGACCCTGCTAAGCTGGCTGAATGCAATGTTATCGTTGATGTGGGTGGTGTCTATGATCCCAAGGAGCACAAGTATGACCATCATCAGGTATGATGCCAACTCTGTGCAGAATTCGGCTGCTTACAGATTTCATACATGCATATGTACCATAAACATAGCGCGGCTTTTTCGAGACCTTTGATGATAAGCATCAAACCAAACTGAGCTCTGCAGGTTTGATCTATAAGTAAGTGTTATAACTGATGGTCTATCATCGTGTTTGTTACTTAGATTCGAGTCGACGTTCCGCTTATACAGGCATTTCGGTCGCCAAGTGATCCAGCAAATCCTTAAGAAAACAGAAGCGGATGATGAGGTGGAAACCATCTTTCAGAAGACTTATGATGTAAGCGAGGAACATTGTTTGCATTTTTTCATTGGCGCTTATGATGCTGTTAGTCTTTTATCGAATCTTTGGATGCCCATGACAATGGTATTAGCGCCTACCCAAACACCCTTCAACCACTCTTCAAGGAGAGCCCTACCAGTCTCCCAGCTCGTGTTGGAAACAAAAACCCAGCATGGAATGAAACTCTCACAGACCCCGAAGTGGACGCACGGTTTCTCGAAGCTTCTGATCTGGCTGGTGGGGAATTGGCAGGTTACATTTCTTCCTTGAAGAATGCATGGCTTCCTGCTCGTGCACTTGTGGTAGACGCGTTGGAGCGCCGCTACGATATTCATCAATCCGGTTGTGTCATTGCCCTCGAGCGATCATGTCCTTGGAAAGAGCATCTAATGGATCTGGAAAAGCAACAGCAGCTTGATGATGACGAGAAGAAGATTTTGTATGTTCTTTATCCCGAATCTAGCCCTGAAGGAAATTGGCGCATCCAGTGCGTGCCAACCCGACCAGAAGGGTTTGAAAACAGAAAGAGCTTGCCAGAAAGGTAATAGCCCAGCCAGTTGTTAGGCCACGAAAATCTAACGGACATTTTACACCAGCTGGAGAGGTTTCCGTGACAATGAACTTAGTCAGATCTCTGGCGTTGAGGGCTGCATCTTTGTACATGCGGGAGGGTTAGTGAGCAAACATCATCGATTCGTTTCTCTGTTTAACCATAAGTCTGCCGTTTTCTCACAGATTCATTGGCGGAAACAAGACAAGACACGGTGTCTACGAGATGGCTAGACTCGCTGTAGAAATGTAAAACAGGAAGTAAATTATTAGCACGCATTTGATACATAAAAGGCATCAGGTTTTTATCATGTACACGCATTACCGTCAGATCACGTTGACCTATCTTACTGGTTTGCATTATGAAAAATAAGTTTATAAATAGCAGCTCCTGATATAATGGTAATCTACTTAGGGCATAGCTAGATTCTGAGAAAGGGCCGCAGCAGAAATGTGATTTATTCAGAGCTCTTCATGCACATGTACGGGTTTTGGCTGGCTCTTTTCGTGTTCCATTTCGCATAGAGCAGGAGAACGCATGCGGAAATGGTACTCGCACTTCTCAGGCTCAGTCACTTCCAAAATTTCAGTTTCCCCACCACATTCGAAGAAGGCCTGTACGCTACGTTCTGGACCGTTCCAACAACGAGTACCGTGGGTATGTGTATGTTTGTGATAATTATCGCCAAAGCTTTCGAAACGTCTATAGACCAATTAAGTACCCAGTTACCATGGACAAGAATGTTAGTACCCTAGATTTGTTCGCATGCCATCCTTATTTGACTTTTGGTGGGCATGGCCAAGCACACAGAGTGAATAGGTGTACCTGAAACATGGTAAGTCTTATAATAAAAGCATAAATGTCAACGTACTCTCCTTCGTCCTTCTCAACACACACATCTTTCAGCTTCAACCATTCATTTTCGGTACCATAATCGTTCGTTAGCTCATCAGTAACCTCTTTAAGTTTGTTCTCCTTATTTTCAATGTCTGATTTCAATTCGTCGTAAACTTTACGGGCCGATTCTAATTCTATATCATTTTAGTAACATAGAACAGCATCTGTTAGTATGTTATTCTATAAAATCATAAGCTACCCTAATCTCTCTCTCTCTCTCCCACCTGAGCTATCAAACTCTTGGTTGTCTTTGCCCTTTGTCGGCAACAAATCCAACCAATCCTTTAATTGGCTCGGAAGTGCCGATGTGAGTTTGTTCAGAAAAGAAAATTCAGCTTTACCTTTTGTTTTTATACATATATAGATAAAAAGTGACAAGGATGCTGTTTAGGTTATGATACAAGTTATTGTTCCTACTTACCCTCGCTTGCAGGTTGTACATTGGTTTCATCCACTTCTTCATCGGCAGCAAAGTCTTCCTCAACGTCGTCTTCGTTGTCGAAGGATTTCTTAGTTGTGCCGCGTTCTTGCACGAATTCATCGTATCCAGAAATGGCAGCCTTGACTGCCATATCGTGATAATTGTGGTTATGATCTCGTTTGAGATCATGCAAGAGAGATAGCAACAGATCAACATCATCTTGAAGTTCCATAACCTGTGATCGTAGCTTTGATATTCGCGATTTTTCTTTTTGACATGATTTGCATGCGGATGTACGGGCTTGATTACCCTTTTCCCGGGTTTCTAATTCATCCAACACACCTAAATGTACGTATCTTTTTTTTTAGTGGAAAAGGACACCTTAGTCATACAAGATACATACGCTTATGTTGCTCCAGTTCCGCGCGTTTGATGCTTAATTCATCTTCCAATTTGGCTTTTTCCTGGATCCAACCTTCAATTACTTCCTTTGCTTCGTCAATCAGCTTCCTTTTAGCGTTTACTCCAGTGGATCGGATCTGGAGCAGCTTAGCCTGAGTTTTCGCGTATTCAGCTGCAACTTCTTTACATCGATTAGGGCATAGGCCCTGGGCTTCATCTGAGCCATCGCAGCAAGCTTCGTCTGTAGAAGATGATGATATAAGAGAAGAAGTAGAAAAAAAAAGAGCCCAGCCAAGAACGTACCACAAACACCATCATCCACAGCATATGACTTAATGTAGGCTGGTATATGACCTTCATTTCTGCAATAGAATTGGCTATTGGGACAGGCAGAAGTTCCTGTTCTCAAACACGATGAGCTATAACTACCCACTTTTTCCATTTTGCTTTTCTCTTTCTTCGGTTCGCTTTACCTGGTTCATCGGACCCGTCAGGGCAATCACAATAGTCATCATTAATAGCAGAGAATGGAATACTTCTGGAACCATCGAGGCATTTCCAATTGCCTTGGGTAGGAACATACATGCTATGCTCTGAAATACAAGCATTAGCTGTTGCCAAGGAGAATCTCACGAAACGAAAAGAGAAGGGAAGACGATCTCACTTTCTGGAGCCAGGCCATGAATGGTCCCAGCTGACTTTACAACAGCTATAGATGCAAAAATGCAAGATAAGGTATACGCGGACGTGGCTTTCACCATGGTAAAAGTGTCTGGCGTTCGAGGAACCAAGAAAGGTTGGGACACGTATCTGGATCTCACTGTGTTTCGGAGAGACAAAAAATAAACTCCACCGACATTGATGGCATTCGGATTGGCATACCTTTTTTTTTTTGTCCGTATATCATTATTATTATGAAGCTGGCCGTCCGATATACTATAAACACAGGAAAATGGATAATAGATTTCCCAAAATATGAATAACGAATATAATTGCCGTTGATGTATCGTAGCTCTTCTCGATTCGCTTATGGCATTTGAAGGATTATTGAGATGTGCCAGAGTTGATGCAAAGAGAAAACCATTGGCATATGTATCATACTGCAAAGAATTTGATTAAATAAACTATCTATCTAATCAATGCAAAGTTCATATTGAAGCGGCTCGAACATCGCGTAGATCAAATGCTTCATATGCGAAAACATAGTTAATGCAAAAAAAAAAAATCGGTGATTCTATTCAGCAAACAAAGAAAAAAGAACTTTATGCTAATAATGTAAAGTATATATGTATATGTATATATATGGTACAAGTTATAGGTTAAGAAACTTAGACCATTTGTCTTGCCTTGTCCTCGCTTGCTCTGGAGAAGACGGTTCGGATGGTCGGGTGCATACGGAGTCCTGGAATTTCTTCAGTCCAAGCAAGTGGCCAGAAGTGACGCAACACCAGCACTCGGATACAGGCGTAGAAGATGAGGACAAAGCCGAAACCGAAAGGAATCAGCCACCAAAGAGGCAGGAGGTGATATTCTGTTGCGAACGGGATATTGAAAGGCGGACAGTATACGATTAAGGTTCCAAGTGCAACACCGCCAAAGATACCAGCAAATGTCATCTTGTTACTGAACATATAGCGACCCAAAGGCATGGTGATGTTTGTCTTACAGGCGAACATATTGAACATCTGCATCATCATAATACTCCAGTAAACGATCGATTGAGCCTGAGTATGAGCGCGATGTTGGGCTTCAGCATCCAAGGTGAGACCTGCAGCGGTTACGTAAGGCTGGGCATAAATAGGTCCGTTCTGCAAGTAATTCGTTGGAGCGCCAGCGCCAGCCTGAAGCTGAGTAGCATCCCAAGGTGTTACGCCGTTATACCAAAACACTACAAAGTAAGCGGTCATGGAACCAATAGCTTCCAGGATACCGAACTCAAGGTAAGCCCACGACAGGAGAGGCAGGTCCACAAGCACTTCGTCTTCAGACTTCTGAAACTTTTCAGCCCAATATTCACGGGTAAAAAGAGGATGAACGTTATTGTAGATCCTACGGAATAGACCTGGCTTAATCTCTTCTCCATCTGCGTCAAACTTCAGGTAACGTTCTTGGCGCAACACTTGGCGTCTGTAACGGTCGATGGAATCAGGTGTCACTGGCTTACGAGGTTCAACCTTCATCAAGCTGCCCATCGTTTCTGGCTTATCCCAGGCAAAGGAAAGCGCCGCAAACAATTCGAAACCCAGATCAATCACAAGGATAAGCATGGCGTTCAAAGGCAAGGCTAAAAATAAAAGAACACAAACCTATTAGGCTTCGGGAATACAGATGGATAAGGCAACTTACGCAGAGGTACAATAATGTACAACAAATTAGGAATCACTTCGGGCATGGAGTGCGTGATGGTGTATTTGATTGATTTTTTCAAGTTGGAGAAGATCAAACGACCTTCCTCGATACCGTGAACGATGGAGGCAAAGTTATCATCCAAAATAATCATAGCAGCAGCATCCTTGGATACATCCGAACCGGAGATGTTCATAGCAATACCTAGATCGGCCTTCTTCAAAGCAGGAGCATCATTCACACCATCGCCAGTGACACCGACAATGTGTCGCATCGATTGAGCACGTTTGACAATAGTGAGTTTCTGAGCAGGCGTTGTTCGCGCAAAAATGACTTCATCTTTCATGAGAACGTTATCCCAGTCCTGGTCCGTGAGTTCATCAATCTGATCTCCATGAACCACAACTGCATTGTACTCATGTTCCTGGATTTCTTCAACAGGTCGTCCGGTTCTCTTGGCCACCATCTCTTTAGTGTCACCCAGCATCAGATTGATCTTACGACCAATCGCTTCGGCCGTCAACGGGTGGTCACCGGTAACCATCATTACTTTGATACCGGCAACACGGCACTTTCCAATAGCTTCACGGACGCCATGCTTGGGTGGATCTTCGAGAGAGGCTAAACCCACAAAGGTCAAGTTGGACATGGGATAGTTTCCGGCGGCCTTGTCAAATACGAAATCAGCAGGGTATTCAGTTTCGGGAAGCAAGAGTTGGGCAAAGGCAAGCACACGATGGCCTTGGCCGGCCATATGGGCATACGTTTCTTGGAAAGCTTCCTTGTGTTTTTCGGTAAGTTCAGTCACGCCATCTTCCGTAAGGATAGTACTACAGATCTTCAACACTCTTTCAGGTGCACCTTTGAGATAGAGAGTGAGTGAACCTTCAGCATGACGCTTCGTGTGGATAGTCATTGCCCACTTGTTTTCTGAATTGAAGGGAATTTCGAAAACCTTGGGGTATTGATCAGGTAGAGTGTCAAACTCGTCACTGCCAAGATGTTCGGCTGCAAAGCGGACCAAACCGGTTTCGGTGGCATCACCCAACACTTGACGCTGGGAAACGGGCACGTCGGTGCGATCAAATTTGGCACGTGAATTCAAGGAAGAAATGTGCATGATCTCCTTCACTCCCGGAAGGTCTGGTACATTGGCGCTCAAATTCTGTTTCTCAAGCGTATTGTGCATCTTCAAGCAAGACCAGACGTATGTCACTGTCATCTGATTGCGTGTAAGGGTACCTGTTTTGTCCGTCGCCAGTAAAGTGATGGCACCGAGGGTTTCGACACCTTGGAGATCCTTGACAAGCACATTTCGTTGGGCCATGCGTTTGGCAGCAATGGTCAGCAAGATAGTCACTGTGGCCGGCAAACCTTCGGGCACCCATGCAACAAATACCGAGATAGCAAAGTTCAAGGTTAACGAGACGTTGTTGTGGTTGACAGGGAAACCAATGCCGAAAAATATAATAGCGGTTGTGAAAGCGATAGTAGCGATGATCTTCACAAACTTGCTGATTTCCCGAGATAATGGTGATTGATTTTTGACTTCATTAGCAGTCAGACCAGCAATTTGACCCAATACCGTCTTGTCACCAGTGCGAATAACAATGCCATAACCTTCACCAGAGACAACCAAGGTTCCATTGAAAGCAATATTCTCCGCTTCGAATGGGTTCTTTTGACTGTTTGAAGCTCCACGTTCTTGAGGGTCCGATTCACCGGTCAAAGATGAGTTATCCACCTTTAAGTCTGAAGCAGCGAAGATCTGAACGTCGGCCGGCATTTTATCACCCATACGGAAGAAAATCACATCGCCAGGAACTAGCTCGGAAGCATCCAACTGTTTAAGACTACCGTCACGGAATGCCATGGCTTTGGAGGGAATCATCTTCAAGAAAGAGTCTAGCATGGCTTGGGACTTGTGTTCTTGGTAAAACTCAATAAAGGCGTTCAACAAAGCCACGCCGATCAAAATAGCACCAAGGTAAGTCTATTACTTTCTATGTTAGCTTTCCTTTTCCTTTTGCTTTTCGTTTTGTGAATATACGTTACATTTTGGAAGTTTGCTGTGAAATCGATACCCAAGAGAATATAATCCAAGACACCAGCAAGCATTAACAGTAGGTTGAATAGCTGACTGAGGGCATCGAGATACTTGAGGATCGGGTGTCTTCGTTTTGGTGGAGATAAGACGTTACGTCCAACGGTAGCCAGGACTTGTTGAGCCCTTTCTGTGGTCAGACCACGACTTTCAGCAGGTTTCGCAATGTTGATCTCGGTTTGATATTGTTGACTGCATTCTTCTGGTGTCAATAAATGTTCGGTCTAGAGAGAACAAACAAAGGATATGTAAGTTCTAACAACAAAAAGATCGAGGAGGGGGTTCTTACAATATCCACACTCTTTTTTTCTTTTTTCTCAAATCGGCGTGATGTGCTCACAGATGGACGCCGTTGTGTGTCGACGGTGTGTACTGTTCTTGTACGTTCAGGTTTGATGACCTTGACAAATTGGATCTTTGCCTCTTCATCTTGCCAGGTCTTCTTCTCCATTTACGACAGCAAAAAAGAAAGATGAGCGGTATTGGGGAATGGAGGAAAGTTGACCGATTTATATTTGAACTGTCAGATAGAACGGAAGTCGAAATTTGTTTGTTACAATGATCTATCTGAACACAAATCCAGGCTCCCATTTAGTATGCGCGATTTTTCTCTATGGATCGGCAATGAGCCACAACTACTGATGGCGAAAAGTCCGCAACCAGTGGCATTTTAGACGCTGCATGAGGCTTTTTTTATTTCCGTTTTTGTACATCTAATTTTCCCCAAGCCATCTCCTTTGTGGTAAGAAACTACTTTTTTTTTTCTTTGCAAAAAGATCCATGTATCATACTAGCAACGTGCTATTGTACTTTTATAAATTATAGTTATCAAATAGCCAATTTTTGTTCAATCGGTCCTATTCTGTTTTGATTAATAACCGTATCTGTCATATATCCTCCTTTGATTTAGATAGCCCGTTTATTCCTGAGTCGGCGAAAGTAAAACATGATGTACTGTCTCAAAAAATCCGGTTGCAAATTTTTGTTTACTTTTTGCTTACTCACATGGCTGGCGAAAACCAGGTCTGGATTATTTCTGTCCCTTCAGAATAAGGAAAGTAGCAGTAATATTATTTAGCGTTCTTTGGCAAGAAAATTGAAGAGTTCCGATGGTTTTCATTACCATGACATCTCTATTGAAGCAAATCATTTTTAGCTCTTTCTCTATAAAAGCAACCAAACACAAAGCTTAAACAAAGACATGTGGCTTCGGTGCAACGTTTTCAATAGGTTAAGCAATCGTGTCAAAAAAGGAAAATTACCACCCAGTGACATCAACTTACCGATTAAGATACCAACTTAGAACTGCTGAACTACTCCTTCAAAGAAATAGAATAGATAACAAATTTAACATGTCTGCTTAGAAGAACAGATACTCATACGGAAAGTAACGTCCGCAAATCAAGGTTACTGTGATGACTTTGTCCTTGCCGCCACTGAAACAAAAACACCAACTGGATCATCAAATGAGGTATTTCTTCTGAAACAAGGATATATTAGTTTTTCTCGCGCTCTCCTTTTTCTCTTTGTCTACTTGGGTTAGATCCATGAACCAAGAGGATGATGTACCGCATGCTATAGAACAAATATGTAGAAAATTACAAAGACAACTGTTTGTAATAAACTTCAGGTCCTGAACTTTTTAAGCTACCACCGAAACGGGTTAGACTTGCTAGAGAAGATCCTATTACTGCTCTTAGTGACCTTTTTTTTTTCATTTTACATCATCATTGTCAGAGCTTGATAATTCTTATCTTTATTGCTTCTTTTCAGTTGCACCAAACTGTTACTGCAAACATTACGTCAAGTGAATCAGAAAATGACAAACCCGTTCGAAATAACATACCTGGATCCAAATTAGGCTTAAAAACAGGTTTTTACTATGTTATACTAGGTACATCAGGTATAGTGTACTACTATGAGGAAGCGCCGTTGACAGTTATTCTGAGCTATGAATGGCTAGAAGGGTGGTCTTGTAGAGACATAGCTACTTGTTCCACCATATCAGCTATGCCACCCGATATCCTGGGCATTCAAATGGACACGAGATCATGTCTACTAACTTATTGAAAGTCAGAAAGCAAAAGATACATTCACCATGTAAATTTACAATGCCATAACGGGAACTGTGCGAATAGATCAAACTACAGAAGTATGACGAAACAGCTAGAAGCTGTATTCTTGTTCCATTTGTAGATTGCATTTTACGGTCATGGGTTTTCAAGGAGCATTCACTCATAGACTTATATAGTTAAATTCATTAAAGACATAGGGAATTAGATTCCGAATCTACCTGTACAATTGAACAATTCCGGTATGTTTTAATGAGACTGATTCTTCGTTTCTTTTGAAGATTTCCCCATTCGTTCAGACTTCCGAATATAATAAAGTAATATGCTTGGGGATTTCACTGTCAGAGAAGATATATTTATTTCGCTTTCTATTTGATGAAGGCCACCTTTTTGAAATAAAGCCATGTTTTGCCAACATCTTTAACTGTTACTCTAATGAAATAACAATCTAAAGGAGCAGGAAACGGGGTTTCATCATAGATACTGAACTTTTTGCTTACCGTTTGTAAGTACGCATGGGTGCAGGTTACTGAGAATCTAGATCTTGGAAAGATAGAAAGTCGAGAAGATGATGAGTAGATCATGTGAATAGTGCCATCTCCCGTCCATCGACGATGCGCGATTTTTTGCAAGGTAATTTACCCCGCTCAAGATGGACAGGTTGACGGAGTAAGACAAAAAGTTGTGTTACCATTTATCACAACTGCTCTATATTTCCTGAAAGGGTATATAAATCAAGAAATTCTTTAACCTATGCTTCTTCGTATCCTTCAAAACGGGCAAGATCTTTTGCGGTGGGTTTTGACTAGAAAAACCTTCAGTCCCAGACAAGGTTTACCATATCTTCCTGCTTTACTCCATCAATCTCAGCATTAACTGTTCCGTTTAGGCTAAAGCGGTGGCTGATGATGATAGGACGCAAGATGTGGTACCCTTTTTCACTTAACTGATTCTTGCTATCAACAGATGCCCGGTGAATTAGCTTGTACTAAGACCGTCAGACTATTTCAAATTTAAGTCTAATTTTCGTGATGTTTTACTTCTTGCAAGCTAGACCTTAACGCGATGTACTTTGAACTGCTTGCTGATCTAATACTATATGTTTGGAACTTGCTCGTATCAATTTATCTCGCTTCCGTGTTCGTTTCGGCTTTGTTTACTACCGTTGCTGGACTATAATATGCACATAAGATTATTCTAGTGCTTTTTCTATGGCTTTATTCTTAAATTTGTGCTACTGAATGCCTTTTATACGCACCGGTTTATGGCTAAGTCAATAGCTCTTAACTTTGGCACTATAGCTTTATATAGCTTTTTTTACACTGTTATCAACTGGCTGTGGAGTGTTGTCAATATCATATCTTTATCTTTGCTTTTCTGACAATGCTGCATTGACATGTTTTATGTCCCTTATTTACCGTCTTCTCCTTCAATGGAACACACTATATGCCATTTTTCAAAGTATTGGATCCACTGTACATAGCTAGAAAAATCTAAGCTTTGGAAATCCTTATTGCAGGCCTCCGAATGGGTTAGAAAGACGCGAGAAAGATAATCAGGAACGGAAGGTGAACGTACGTTGGTTTAAATATCATGTTCATCCAGCTTCGTGGTATATAGTTTGTATTTATACTTAGTTAAATGAAAGTCGAACTATGTAACTACAGTGATATAATATCCAAGATGATAGCAGCAACGGAAAGAGTATAAGTTGGTATAACGGAGAGTCCTGATTTGGGTCTTATGTATCCCTTTTAGCTAAGTTGGTTACTTAAATGCTGAATGCTTTCTGTCTGTTGGAATCAGCATAATTATATGCACATACATTAGTGATACTATAGATAAAATGAATTACAAGCAGGTTCTTGATCCCTTTTTGGTAAATGCTATTGACGAGAAATAGCAAACAATGAATCCGAGCCGTATAGGAGTTGTGAAATATTGAATTATCGGTATACTTACGTATATCAGTAGCTCAAGTCTTACAGCCATATATCGCATTGAGACTTTGTTGCTTCCAGGTTGCATCCTTGATACTACTTCGGCCCGCAGATCATATTGAAACTCCGCATAAGTTATTTACGTAAAGCGGGTGCAGGTGGCAAGGACTTGCAAATCCCGACCTGGATATTCGTTCGACTCAATAGCCTTTTTTCGTTTCTTCTGCACACGTGGCACATTAGAAAGAGGAAGGGCATTAATATCAGCTTTTACCATTCTTCCTGGACCCTTTTGAATACGTAGATTCAGAAACTCTGCATAGTCATGGCAAGTGCATTGAATAATATTCAAAGATTTTTCGGCAAACGCACACCGGAGGAATTGGTAAAACACAGTTCATCTTGCGGATTTCCGAATGGTTCTTACTCAGATGCATATGTGTAGGTTAAAAAATGGCGACAGGAAATCCGGGCACAGGAACGAGCAATACAACATCAGATACATGCCATCACTACAGAGGAAGCTAAAGTCAAGAAATCCATTAAGCAAGTAGCCAAAAAGGGAGATGTCAACATTTGCAAGATGCTGGCAAAAGAGCTGATACGTTCGCAACGGCATAAGAATCGATTGTACACAAGCAAGGCTCAACTTAATTCGATCGTGATGCAACTACAACACCAACTAGGTATTTCAGGATCCGATAAGAAACTGAATCTTGCGTGTTAACGATTTCTTGGCAGCAACCATCAAAGTGGCAGGTACATTGCAGAAAAGTGGAGAAGTCATGAAACTTGTGAATCAGCTGGTTAAGCTACCAGAAACTTCCCAAGCTATGCAACAAATGTCCATGGAGATGATGAAGGTTCGTAGACATAGAAGAAATATTGAACGATCATTTAGTTCGTTAATACTAGGCCGGCATTATGGATGAGATGATTACGGACACTATGGAAATGATGGATGATGATGAGTTAGAGGAGGAGGCTGACGAAGAAGTTAATAATATATTGTTTCAAATAACCAATGGTAAGATTGCATCATTGTTATCACAGGTTAAGTAATGGAATTTGATCAGGTCTTCTGGGCGAAGCCGGTCCGGTAGGACCATCACTTGAGAAAGCGCCGGCAGCCAAGATAGACTTGGGAGAAGAAAGCGAAGAGGAGGGTCCAGAGCTGGATATCATGCAAAAGCGCTTAGAAGTAAGTGTATGAAAACAAAAGGCGGTCTGTTTAACCTGTCTTTTAGGCTCTCAAGGGATAGTAAACTTTTCTAAATGTCGGCTTTTGGACATTAATCAAGAGTATGAGACGCTATGTTTAAAACGTTGAAAGCAGCGCACCATCAGATATTTCGTTCATGGTGGAAAAAAAAGGGAGGATATTTTACTATGCATTAGATCTATGCGATCTAGACGTAGGGATCATGTATAAGAGTAGAAACTAGTGAAAGGCCTCCGATGGCTTCGTGCAGATGTGTTTATTGTCTCAGGGCCTTTAGTCTTTCGGTCAGCATGGCATCTTCATCTTTCTCCATATGCTTCGCCTCTCCAAGTGATGTTCCTGGCTCGAGTCGGCCTAGTTCTTGTTTCATCTCCAAACCATGTTCATCTGCAACTTGTTGCATCAGTATTTCCACTTCGTTTTGTGGTGTAGTCATTGTTGTTGTGCCTGCCATGGCACCTTCCATGTATTCCGTCTGGACATCTAGATCTTCAAACTGTGTCTCAAACTTATCCATCACTAGCGAGATCTATAGAACTAGTTAACATCAACTTAATCCTTAACCTTCCCCATACTTTTTCCAGGTTCATCGATTCCATCGCTCTATCCATTCCTTTCACTACACTTGCCATAGATGAAGTGACCTGACCGAAGAAGGAAAAAGTGAGACTAAGAATAGATGCCAGTCCTGTTGTACCTTGCGCATCGTCACTGCTGTCTGAACACGACTGGACACTGCATCGATCCTGGAAGATAAGCGTAGCAGATTCAGTGCTTCATTCTTTTTTCGGATGGCATTCGCTGCGTATATGCGTGCCCCTTCCATGTTGCCATCTTGTATCGCCTGTATAATAATGAGCCCGGTCGTCCAACCCAATCACTTGCTCACCTTTTTCAGTTTAGCTTTCTCTTTGATTTCATCTTTCTGACAACGTTTTGATTGCTGGTTTAGCTGCTTAGCTGTAAACTGAAAGGCAACCGTTGGAAAAGATATTAGAATGGGTTAAGAGATTTATCACAATAGTATATACCTTCAACTGAAACAAGCTCTCTAATTATAATATCAATATATTTGACCGTTAACTGTTCAGCCATCACTTACTCTCTAATCCACTCATGGCCCAGGTATCTGGTGTAGTAAGGTCACGGTGTGGATAGCAACTTCAAAAGAATCCCAAATGACGTTACAGCTGAAACGAAAAAGGAAATTCCTTCGGAGTTACCAAATGCAAGCTTTGCGATCTGACACCTGTCACCTAATCAGAGATGTAGTTATGGGATCCATGAGTTCACACTATAAACCCGAAAATACTTGGATGTTAGCTGTAGTGGGCTGTCCTCTCCAAAGATTTATTTTTTTGTTGCAGTATCTGCAGCGCTAAAAGAACATACTACTTTATTTTTGAAATATCATGCTGTAATAGCTATAATATACGGATTCCAATCATAAAGACGGGTATTCAGTGCTAAAGAACGATATTATTTCTGAGCCAAGGAAAGGGTTGGCCATGGCGATAGTAGGATCTTTTATTCTAAAGATGGCTAACAAGCACAGCTCAACTTTATGTGCCAATTTCTAAACGGAGATGCTTTCCACAGGGCTGTCGGGATACTCTTATCGTTTCTCCATCAAAAGGTATCTAGAGTTGGAAAATAGGACGCCATATATCCACTATGTCTATTTGTATGTGATGTCAAGTTCCAATTTTCTTTAATCCTCTTTTTTTCCGCCCAATAACTTCATGACGGTTTCAAACATAAAAACGGCCGATGCGTTGGTTGGAAAAGCGCGCAGAAAGGAAGGGAGAAAGCCTAAACGTAATAGGTTAAACTAACCAGATTCCAGCGAGAGATGAAGGTATTACCTCGATAAAACCCACGTAAGCCTTCTGTCCGATATACATACTTCAGTACAGAAGTTGCAGTAGGGAAACGTCGTGGGATTACATCGGGTTGCGTCATATATCTGTTTTTAACTACATCCGAAGGGAAGGCTCCAAGCCAAAATAATGTTGCTGATAGACCTCCTGCTACAAAAGTAACAGTTCCTTCAGGTACATTCCGGTTGCGTAATTCAGAAGTAAACAACTGACCAAGCATGTATCAGTCAACTGGGGCTCGGTCGTCTTCTTCATGTGATATTACCTCATATGAACTCCAGAAGACAAAGAACCAGCTTCGGAACACCATCGTTGGCAGCAATCCCATCCATAAAGCCGGTACACCATTATTCCTGACCTTAAAGAACAAAACGAAGATACCAAGTTCGCATCACCTTTTCGTCTTTGCCTTTTTCTTTTACCAGTTGTCGAATGCAATCAATAGGTCCATTATAGACTTTGCTTGCTGTGTCATATTGAACCTGAAGACGAGCTTTCACTTGTTCCACGGGAGTGGCAACGAATGAAACCGTTAAGCCGCCTGCTAAACCTGCTAAACCATGTTGCCATATGCTGAGAGGTTTGTCACCGTTCCAGGACTGCTGTAACAACCTTGCATTATGGAAGGTACCCAGCCTGTGATAAATAACAACATTAGGTACCATGTAGAACAGCATGACGGAAGCTTTACATAATGCTATCCATGAACACCCATCCAACCAGTGGTGGAGTGGCCCCTTTATACAATGCCTGTGGACCTTCCTTTCGAATGGTCTTTAGCAGACAGTCCAGCGGTCCTTTGAAACGGTTTTCTGAACTGCCGGACGTCTGGAGCCGGATTTTAATGGTATCTGAAAAAAAGCTGTCGGTTATTCTGTGCTTCTGTTCTGCATGAATCGTACCAAATGGATGACCAACCGCCAACTTGGTCACTCCCGAGGCCATTCCCGCAGCGAAGCCACGTAAGCGATTTTGCCATGTCTGGTCCGTCAAATCTGTACTAACTGTCTGTAAGCTTTCTTGACCTTTTTAGACAGCCGATTAGCTATATCATGTAAGAGCTATGTAGATCGGTTTACTTCTAGACATAGATCGCGGCGGAAACGTCCTTGAGCAAGCCAAGGATTCTGGGCTACAAATTGTTTCCCGCAACAGCGGACTTACACTTGGATAGATGATCAAAAATTAGATCAATAAGGATTATTGATACCATCTTATATGTATCAAGGCTGGGTAGCTTAATGTGCATTTTTACATTGCTTTGTACTAACAAATTAACTTCTACACAAAGATTGTCTAGTTATCTGCCATAAATTTTTCTTGTTTTTAATCAAGGTTTCCAGGAAACAAACATTTTCAGTGGAACAATGATGAAATTGTTTTGTAACGAGAAACAGTTAACATTACATATGGCACAGCGAATGTATTTGACCAGGATACTCGAAGCATCCACACACCAGATACTTTTTTTTTCAACTGCATCTCTCTTTAGTACTGTTATTATGTTATAGTTATGCGAATTTAATTTTATGCAAGCACTAAAATTAACGAACTTAAATACTTTCCATTCTCAAATCTCGTGTTGCGATTCTGTCCACACAGACCCTACCGACGAAAGATCAAGACAAAGTTTCCTGGCTTATTGCTTTTGGCCTATTGTTTGGCCCGTCCTATGATTATACTATCTATTAAAGAGAACCAAAACCAGTTTAAACGTGTCTAACATTGTCGGTAGCTACGCATGTCGTCTTGGTGAGGAGCGCGGATGGGATGGAAACCATTTTTAAGTGCCGCAACGGAACTTGCGTTACAAGAGCTGCATGCACCCTAACAGCGTTACAATGGACGCATGCTGCCTGATGGAAACGTACTTTCGTGATTTGCAGCTCCATTTGCTCCTCCCTGTTATAAGAAATGCATTCATAATAGTTTACGCGTTGTTTCTATTTTCCGATGGCTACCTTTTCCCATTTTACCTCTTACTCGGTTGCCTGCTCGATGCGGTGTACTTCAGCAATAGAGTTTATTCCGCTCCATCTGAAGCAGTCTACCGACGCTTTGAAACGCACACATGCATAGAGGTATTGGAACGGCTGATGAACGTTGCTCTGAAATAGACATGCGTTAGACAAACAATATTCCCATTTCCGAACACAAGTCGCTTAACTTGTTTTATCCTCCATTAACCGCCATTGTCAACGAAATACTTGACTGTATCTATTTCGACTTTGTGAAAAGTTGGTGGAATCCACTCAACACTTATCAGGACGAGGAATTTGAGCAAGTTATCAGGTCGCGACTAAACGCATCTGTATCGAGGATTGAAAAGACGCTTTTGAAACAAGAACGGAATGACCTCGTTATGGCCACGGTATACGGTGCTGCCAATACCCTTATTATTCATATGGTATGAATTTATGGTCGAAAAAGATGGCTCATTTTCTATCATTGGCAGCGTGAATGCAGGGCCCTTGAAACTGCCGGAGTGCCTTTGGATTCTTACGTATCCCAAAACCCTCAATCGCCTTTTGCTCAGCTTCTTCCTCGAGCAGAGCAACATCAGCAGGTCCGTACTCTAACCAACACCATCCTACGACGTTTATTACCAAAAGACGACGTTGAATCACCCGTTGTAATGTGTCTTTTGAGAGAATTACTGGCGACACATCTGTTTGAGAATATCTTAGACGTATGCAGCGACCCTGACTTTATTAACTGCTGGGTAATTGATTATCTTTCGGAGGATACCGAAGATCCTATTTCAGATGCCGTGGAAAGCGGTAAAGATCTTGATGTATTTCGCAGCGTATTAGAGAAAGCTACTGAGGATGTAATTGCGGAGGAGAATTGTAACAATTGCGAGCTATCAAACAATGAAAGTGATGCGATGCCGACAGGCATGGATTTGCACGCGCATGTAGCTGACATTCAGCAAGGTTATACTCCACAAACGCCGCGTCCTTCAAGGCGTCTTACAAACGGACATGTAGTGGAAAGGCCGATCTTACCGATTATTTCAAGTCCTCTAGGAGAGGCACCAAATGGAACATCTGCCCTTGCTACAGAACCGCTATCCATGTCACCTCAGCAACAAACTTATTTATCTAAAGATGATACACGTGCTCTGATGACCGGCAGAAAATCGACACCTTTCCCTGCGTCGGAGGAGACGGTTGGTCAGAAACCAATGATATATGCAACAGGCACAATCGCTTTCAACGTAATGGATATTAGTGGAGGAAAGACTATGTCCTCGAAAGACAACCTCACTTTTGTCATACAAATCGAACGACAGCATGTGCAGGAATCGTTGAACTCTGAAGGGGGTGGCTATGTTATCAGTCGCACATATGCCGATTTTGAAGTGTTTCATGCAATAGTTTGCGCTCGTCATGCCAAACGTGTCGGCCGTCTAGGTCTACGGTTACCTTTGGAACCAGCTCGATCATGGCTGAAGCTAGGAAACAATGGATCTACCATACAACCTCCTAATGATGTGAACAGTATTTGCAAGCAATTAGAGAAATATTTGCAGACCGTAGTTGAGGATGTTCAACTTGGAACCGATCAAATCATCCTTGCCTTTTTGCGCAAAGAACGAAGTAGTGATGCTGATACGGAGGTTTCTTTTGCCCAGGAGTATGAGGATGAGATCAGTGTCTATGCAGCTATTTCAGATAAGAATACAGCTACATATGGCCAGAGCGGCGTTGGTCGAGCTATGTCTCTGCTGAGCCGAGCCCCTTCAGCCGCAGCAAAAGGCATGATGAACATTGCAGAAGGACTTGACACAATGATGTGGGATAGTGACGGAAGTAGTTCTCCGGTGGAGCCTGCACGTCGATGGTTTGGTCGAAGATCAAAACGTGAAGGTTCAATATCGAGTGTGCGTACCAACAATTCCAGTAGTAAAGAAGACAATGGAGAAGAAAGTCACGAGCATACTGCCATGGAACGCACTAAGGAGCAAGTGTCTAGGCCCGCGGAGGAGCCGTGTGATGTAATCTTTTCGCCAGTATCACAGGCATCAGTAAATGAGGAAAAGCGTCGATCTCATCATGATATATCCCGCAAAAGCGGTACTAACAAACCATTATCGGCTGTGGATATTGAGCTGTTAATCGAAACTACGTTTGCCCTCATCGTTGAAATATTCGATTTTACGGCTACCAATAATAAGGCGTGGATGCGAAGATCTTTGCTCAACGTTCTACGAGAGATAGTGCGGCGATCTTATACAGAGCTTGTTGCGGAGGAATATTATGATTATATAAACAAGTACCTATCACCAGACGGATTGGTGAAGCTTGCCAAGAATCTGAAAGACCAGCATTGGCCTGATGGTAAGTTCAAGACAGACGATGAAAAGTCGGTCCGAACGACGGAAGACCGGGAAAAGAGTAAGCAACTGGCACGAACGTTGCTTATGAGCAAGGCGATACCCGGCGGGTTCCGGCAGGTTATCGGTGACCAAAATTGCAGCCTATCCATGCATCGGCTTTGGTCTCGACTGCAAAATCCAGCTCTGAACCGTATCCTGATGTTACAGCTTCTGGAACGTGTGATGAAACCAATTTTTGGCTAGCGAAAGCCAAGAAGTAACCAGCGAATTTTCGTAACGCGCTGCGGCAAGATGATATGATTTCGCGTGGTGCCGTGACAACATGATCGTTCAGTGTCACCCATGCATCTTCTAATTCACAGCATTTGAAACCAAACAGGAGAGTCGCTTCCAACTCTATTCGTTTGAAACAAAGAAAGAGAGCTGGATATTGCCGTAAATATACACGATCTAATTTTGACTATTACCAATTCATGTCCTCAAGTTTCTACACATACCTAATACATTGTTACTGTCTGTGCATTAGTTTATTCCTACTTTCTTACAGAACCAATCATTTTCGTCATTCGATTTTACCGATGATCTTAGCTATCAAAGAAGAACGAAAAAGGGTCCCGAGACTATACACGAGCTCAATGTCTTTGGACATGGTAGCCGCTGGTTTAACATAACATATGGCAAGTGAACCAATGACAGGGACAATTCATACAGGAGCCATGTTGTTTAAGAGGGCTGCATCAGCATATGATCCGATCTGAGCTGTACATTTACTATATGTAGTAGATAAAAACTTTGACTTAATTGTTTTTGTTTTCTCAAAGGTAAACAAGTGAGGATACACCGGAAATGGGTAGAAAACATGAAAAAACATTTCAGGATAATAATAAAATTAAGCAACGATGGAGGAGACAAACGGGATAAAATATCCGGTAGTGATACGAAGAATAGACTATGCAGAGGTAACTAAATTTTCTTTATCAATATTTACATGATCTAAATAACTGGTCGCAGTCGTAATACAAAACAATACAGTTCTACTTATAAAAAGTTTAATGCGTGTGCAAGATGTTGAAATAAGAAAAAAAAGAAAACAAAGTTTATGTAGATTTATTGCTTATGATAACTAGACTAGGAAAAAGAAAACAGACTATTTTTTTGGGCTTGTAATTCGTCAGGACAGTACATTGAAAAATTTTTATGAGCAGTGAGGGACACAAAAAAAAGGAAGAAAACTTTTTCTGAAGTTAGCTGGAGATAAAAATGGCCTGAGCGTTTTCTCGAAGAAGATTGTATGATTGAAAAAAGCACAACAGTAGTAGAGCGTGTCCTGACCTAATACTGACATACCAAGGAAGGCAGTTTGTAGATTATGTGGAGATCATTCTGGAGGATGCAGAGTATCTAGGTGAACGTGCACACGCGTCTAAGTTGTCTTGCACGGTCATGTTGTGCGGAGAATCAAACGACTTCCCACAGGGTGTCGTACTCGATATACCGGCTGACATGCAGGGTATGCATTCGCTGTACGATCATACGGATACGATGTGCGGATAGCTTTTAAATAAGGCAAGCAAAGAGTTTGTTGTTTGCTAATTCTCTTTGTATCAGTTATATGAGATCGTTACAAGTTTAGTCATGTTATCAATGGGAAGGAAATGATATAATTCTTTTTTGCTTAGTCGAAGGGGAAAGAAAAGACTGGCCAACGATTGGACATTTTAAACAACGGAGGTTCGGAAGAAGTTCCGCGGGACCGAAAATTACAGTGAGCCCAAGTTTGGGGGGAGTGTGTATGTGTGTGAGAGGTTGGGCTGGGAGATTTTCTGGAAAAGGTTTATAGGTTGCCATAACGCTTTAGTTACCTTGGCGTTTTTTAAACTTATCTGCGGAAAAGGATCTTTTGATGTATATACAAATGTATATACAAATGTATTTGGACATTTAAAAAGCAGTGCAATGCGAGAAGGGTTGATTAGTTGACATGATCAACGGGGGAAGAGGAAAATAGGGGGTGTATTGTGTTACATACTAAAGTCAAAGAGAGAAATAGACAGAGAAAGAGAGAGAGTGAGAGAGAGTGAGCAAGCCACGATGTAGGACTATAGACTTAAAATAGTAAATAAGAATCATTCCTCTAGGTTCGTCTGTGGGTAGAGCAAATGGTATTGCGTCTTTTGTCATGTGGAATCGACTGAAACGGTACCTTGACCTTGTTTGGCTTTCCGAACTTTCATTTCTTTGGATCCTACCCTTTTCGCATTTGGGTCACGGGCACGGTAGGAACGAATCGATTGAAACTACGACCTGTACCCACGTACAGCCTCACTTTGGCATAGCACATCTTCTTCCTGTGCTTTGCGTATTTTAGGGTTCCACTCATGTACAAAACTACGTCAGACCCTTTCAAGGTCATATAAAACATATCTTTTACTTTAACCCTTCTCTTTTTCCCTCTTTTTCCCTAACTTCTTTATTCCTACGCCTTGTGTTCCTTTTTCCTTTTTATTTTTTTGTTTTCTTAATCTTTTTTATCTTACTCTTTACTCTCTTATTTTTTTTGCTTTCGCCTATAATATTATTTCTTTTTCCATAAATGGCCTCCTCAGCAGTTAGGTATGTCAATTCCACTAATGCTACAGTTTAATCTCAATTTGGAATGGTCTTTTTCTTTCCTCTTTGTAGGGTTGCCCTACGTGTTCGGCCTTTGACACAAAAAGAGCACCTATCTAACTGTACAGAATGCATCTCATTTATACCAGATCAGCCACAAATAATTATTGGAAAAGATCACTCGTTTACATATGATTATGTTTTCGACCCAAACACTACACAACAACATGTCTATAATTCATGTGTCATGCCGCTAGCAGAGAAATTTGTTAATGGGTACACTCATATAAATAATAAAATATACATTGTTTTTATTAATTATATGTTATTTAGTTTTAATGCCACTATCCTTGCTTATGGGTAAATGTCTAATTAAGGTGATATAAACATTAGCACACATACTCACATTTTCCTCCCTGTACTAGGCAAACTGGTTCTGGAAAAACGTTCAGTATGGGTACTGCCCTGGATGGCAACGTCGGCTCTGAACAACAGGGTAACTACTCCACAGCCGTCCCCGTTTTTTTTCTTCGTTATTTTTAACTGTCTGTGTCGAATTTTATCTTTAATCTTGTAGGTATTATTCCTCGTTTCATTACCGACTTATTCGTTCGTCTTGCCGTCAAAAGTCAGCAATTGCCAGGCTTTGACTACCAAGTATACGTGACATTTCTAGAATTATATAATGAAGACCTCGTCGACCTTCTCAACATGGAACAGTTCAACCGTGGGCGCCGACGGACAAGTTCAATGAGCGCTACGTGCGAAATATCTATACGAGAAGACGTACATGGAAACATCTATTGGAGTGGCGTCCGCGAGGAGCCCTGTGCAAATCCCCATGATCTGTTAGGTTTCCTCGAAAAGGGTTCCATGTGTCGTACAACAGGTTCCACAGACATGAACGCTGTTTCCTCTCGATCACACGCTATATTTTCGGTCATTCTAAAGCAGCAAATACCGGAGGAAGATCAATCAGGCCATCGTACCGTTGTCAGTAAATTCCACTTTACCGATCTTGCCGGTAGCGAACGGGTGAGTCGGTGCACTGCTACATCATGCTACCAAATGGTCCTTGGTATTAATTTCTCTTTTACACTTATAAAGCTCAAGCGAACAAATGCTCAAGGCGAACGAGCACGGGAAGGCATCGCTATCAATGCAGGCTTACTAGCATTAGGAAACGTGATCAGTGCTCTTGGTGACGGGTCAAAACGATCAACGCATGTTCCATACAGAGACTCTAAACTGACTAGACTTTTGCAAGACTCACTTGGAGGCAACTCGCAAACTCTAATGATGGCTTGTGTTTCTCCTTCAGACTCTAATTTTGTGGAGACACTTAGCACATTAAAATACGCAAATCGAGCTCGAAATATCAAGAACCGTGCGGTGGTTAATCAAGAGTTCGCTGGTGCGTCAGAAGAAGTCAATCAGCTTCGTTCTCAAATTTTGAGATTGAAAGCTGAGAATGAGGCCTTGCGTTCTGGTAACGCAACGTCTGAAACGTCTACCGAAGGCAGCGATAATGTGCGAATACTCCAAGAAGAAGTTAGCCAGTTACGGGTTCGTGTCCGGCAACTGTCCGATGAGCTGTGTCAGGTTACCAGCCATCGGGACAGTCTCCTCATGGAACGCGATCAGTCACACGCAGGAGCAGGAGACGCGGATAACCCGTCAACCCATCCGATGATCATGCAGTATCAGCAAACAATTCAGAATCTCCGGAATGAGTTAGCTGATGCACAGGAACGACTTGCTGCGGTTCAATCCGCCGGTGTTACACGTGGTACACAACAGTCATCGGGTCGCTCCTCTAAGGCACAAAAAAGGCCAAGTCCACAACAGCACACTTCGTCACAGCGCCGTCGTGTCGGTCGGAAGCACAGAAATGGAAGCACAACCACTCGGACCACAGTTGCGTTCCGTTCCACAAGACGATCCAAAGTACCGAACACGCCGCACAAGTCTATCCGCACGTCCAACATTGCCCATTCATTGGTTAAAGAAGACAAGACCAATGATGCGCCTCATGAGGACCTCGAACGTTGGTTGAAGGCCACCATTGGCTCTATAGATTTCTCTGTATCGTCTGACGTACGTGCAGATGTACGTGACTCGATTGAAAAGACTCGAGCGGAAATTGAGAAGGGCCTGAAGGTCTTAGAAGACGTCAAGGTATAAAAAAAAGCATTAAAAGAAATAAGCTAACCATTAACGGAACTCTACTTAGCCGAAAGAAAATGACCTGCTTAGCAATGACCAGGTATGGTAGTGCGTTGTTATTGGTTAACAAGCAATAACTTAAAAGATTTGTTTTTTAACTATCAGGAACAAGCAACTTATGAATGTGACCTTCTTGCCGATGATGAACTATTTGAAAGACTTCAATCAGAAGACCACCTGATGATGTTCGATGAACTTGAGCATGAATTGGAAGATCATACAAGTGTAACCGTAAGTGTTACTGTCTTAACCTTAACAGAAACAAAAGTATGACCGTTCCTTTTTTGTCAAGCAGGGAAATATTACGTGCCAAGAATCCAACGATGAATCTACCATTATTAGTAAAGCAAGTTCAAATACGAAGCGATTACGCATGTCTTCTTGCGAAACAACCTTTAGTTTCACCGACTATGAGTTAACGGACATCGACGAAACGAACCCGCAAATTTACCGCATGATCGACCAAATACAGTCTGATATCCGTCTCAAAGAGGAATTAGTAGCACAGCTTGAAAAAAGTGAGACGGAATACAGTCGGATGCGTAAGAAATTTGCGCAGAAACTTTACTCTTTGCGTGATGAAATCCTTGACCTTAAGAATGAACGTGACCAAGCCATGCAACAACCACGACATGAGTCACAGCGCAAGAATCAGCAACTCATCGACGATGTGAAGCAAAGCTATGAAAAGAAAATTAGCAAGCTTGTTGTAGAGCTTGACACGTTAAAACGAAAATATTCGCAAACATCCAGTGCAATTCAGTCTACTCGTTGTCAGAACGAAACCATGCTTCGCGCACTGCAGGTTAATTTGAACACGCTCAAGACAGAAAAACAACGTATTCTTCGACAGATGAAAGATGATGCGAATCGTGTCAGAGAAAAGATGATAGCTCACGAACGTGAGATCCAGCGACTAAGACGAAAACAAGCGCGGGATGCCGAGTCGAAACGCCGTCTTGAACGTGAACATCGACAAGCTCAAGCGGCATTACAAAAGCGGGCGGATGAAGCTACTGTCGCAAATGAGAAGACAAAGCAGCTTATACAAATCCTTAAAAAAGCCGTCCAAGGAGGCGGCGTACTTAATGATGAACTACTGAGTAAATGTGCAAAGTTTATTAATGTGAATACCTCTCTTGTTGGTGCCACCTCACCGCGTGTCAACAACAAGAGAAAACCAAAGAAGTCCAACGTACCTGTCGAAGTTAGGGCGTCGAGGAAGAAAGATTTACTTGATCGAGCATTATTCCAATTTATCCATGGAAAGCAAGCCATTCTGGAAATGAAGCAGCTCATATCGAAACGAGATGATTTGGCTCAGCAAAAGTCTGACTTGCTTTCAGAGAGGGAGAGCCTCTTAGCAGGCGAAGAACAAGCCAGCGAACCGCTTGATTGCGCTGTCCAGCAGTTCATGGATGAACGACTGGAAACCATCGAAGCAGAAATACTGTATCTTAACAAACGCATTTGTTCTCTCCAAAATGACGCTGCGCATGAGATCATGGAAGATGAGAGTAAAGACATTATCGTTTTGGACTACGTTTCCCGTGCAGAAAAGCGAGTTACATTTGCAGACAAAGTGAATAATACTTCCCCTAAAGGGGGAGCCACATCGGGAGATGAGTGGTCTGACGTCGATAACCTCGAAGAAAACTTTTTATTACCACGCAATGCGGATCCTGATACATGCTATGACATGGCAGTGCGTTTGCTGAAATCTCTTGCTGCGGATGAGTCCGAACGGATCATGGAAACTCTCATTGATGATGTCGTGGCATTGAGAATGGGCGAATACAACAGACAAATCACGGTGCAGCAACTGGAAAAGGTAAGTTATTAGAATCCCGTGTATGAAGAAACTGACACGTTCAATAAAGACAGTACAAGATCTTCGTCGTACGCTCATTGTTATGAAGAAAGCGGCGAAAGAACTGACCATTGAAAACGAAAAGAAGATGCGAAAATTGGAAGATTCCAGACGGGCTTCATTGTTTAGGAACGGGCATATCACCGATGACTCAAGCGATGATCATGACTCAGCTATTGACCTTCAAGTCGAGGAGCATTACCAGCAGGTTGGAACCATCTTTGACAAGATATACAATGATGGCATCCGTGGTAATATCATGTCTCCTACGTGGAATGAATACCATAGCCGAGCAGATACAGCTCCATCTCAGATCAGTCGGAAGCCATCAACGGATGAGTTGGGCTCTCATTCCCATCTGAAGCCATCTCCACCGCCTTCCTTAACAGAGAAATGCGGGCCACTGAAACCATCGATATCACCACTTGTTCGTCGTCGCGATTCCATGACATCACCCGAGCAGTTTTTGCATCAATTCATGCAAGGCAATGCATTGATCAACCATGAACCTAAGCAGTCATTACAAGCAAGCGCAGTCCTGATGACGCCGGCCGATTTTGTAAGATACCAAGCTGATAGAGAATCCTCCACCTCTTCGTTGAAGAGTAGTCATAAACGACGATCCTCGATTCATTCAGATACAGTGTCCTGGTCCTCCTTCGGTTCGAATAACCATTCAGCCAATCCTTCCTCGGTGGATTGCTGCAAACCTACAGGAGAGGTGCCTGGCCCATCTATGCGTACACCCAATAGACGCCGGGCTCTTTCCTTCCAGCAGCAGCAGCAGCCACCACGCGCAGTCCGCCACCGCTGGTCTATGCGTGAATTAAGCTCAGGCATGAGTATCCGAGATTCCTTGGATCACGTCACAACATATCAGACATCGCCTCTGCAACAGGAATACAAAGTGTCCGATGCATCTGCTGGTTTCGGTGAAGGACCTTTGGCACCTGCTTTCCAAAAGATACCTTTATATCGTCGCCCACAATCTGCCTTTGCTGTTCCCAGGGTAACCAAGGCCAATGCCACACCTTTCCATCAAAGACCATTCCACATAGAACACTCGCCCAACGAATTGTACAAATCTACCAAACATACAAGGACAGCGTCTTCTGGAAGTGTTTTCGATCGACTTGCCAATGTACAAACAACAGCTTCCCGCGCAAAACGGTCACCATCGTCAAGTTTCCGTCATTCTTCCAGTAGTTTCGAGGAAATCAGACGCAACTGGGATTTAGAAGAACGTGAACTCGTTTAATATTATTATAATATATTTCAACTATCTAAAATAATAAAGAAAAAGTGCAAAATTATCCATGTATAGTTGCTTTCCCTTTTCCCTGATGCTATCTTTGTACCACACACACACACGCTTTGTTCCCAATTCGCAAGGCCGAAAAGCCAAAAAAAAAAAAAAGTCGGGACTACCGTGTCACTGAGTTCTAAATTCACTGAATCGCCAACTGATTGAAAAAAGACTAGAAGAACCAAAAGAAGCCAAGCAATTGATTGAGAGAAAACGTACAAAATGAAGGAATAGTTACGATACAAGTTAATTGAACGGAAAATTTAGTTGTGATGAAGTATTTATTACAATGATATACAGCATGGTATTGTGCATTTTGGGTGGAGTGGGTACCAGGTTGTTGTTCTCCACTGGGTAGATCGGGAGCTGAAACAGGATGAATCCAACCCTGGCATGTGCCTGGAACCATACCTCTGAAATTAAATCGAGCCATTAGGAACAAGACTTTTGTCTCAGGTCTCGGCCATTCACAAGCCAATTGAACCTATCTGAATGAACAGACCGATATTGACAAAGTTACTTGTGAATACATAGCTAAACCCATCAAGAAGGGGAAACTTCTTGGTGAAATGAAGTGACACAGCGTCGACAAGGGGATGCAGAACCAAGGCACTGAGTGTGTTTGACTAAGACATATTATGCGGAATGGGTGTCATGTCTCATCTTTGCCCTGACTGTTCGCATTAAGTGTCTCATCATTTTTACGGTAAAAATTTAGACTGATCTCACTTCTTTCTTTCACTTTGAATTTCCTCTTTCCTTTTTGTGCAATTTACTCTACTCGCTCACTCTCATCTTACTAATTCTTTTATATAAACAAAGTATTATCAACCAAAAATGCCTCAGAAAAGAAGATCGAGTGGACGTCGTTCTGAACCAAAGCTCTTTCGATGCACAGGTTATGGAGACTGTAATATGGTCTTTACCAGAAGCGAACATCTGGCTCGACATGCCCGGAAACATACTGGCGAGGTAACGCTCATAAGCTTCGATCAATGGACAGATTGGGATAATGATTGCGATAATTCTCTTTCAGAAACCTTTTAAGTGTGTCGTACCTGGGTGTGAACGGATGTTTAGTCGCTTCGATAATATGATGCAACACACACAGACGCATAACCGACATAAGAAAAAAGGATCGACTCCCAGCAGAAAGGCTTCGAGTGCCGGATCCGAGCGCAGACATAGCATGTCGTCCTTATCCAAGTCCGCCCAAGAAGGGACCCCCTCAGCAAGTCCGTCCTCCACCACATCTTCATCATCCTATTATCCTCCACCTTCTTCGATGATACATAGCCGGACATTACCCCTACCTTCTCGTCGTGCATCTTTCTCAGGTGGTGCGCATGCAGGCTCTTATTACCAACATCCGCCACCATCCCTGCCAATAACTTCGCTGACTGAGGAGAATGATGGCTATCCATATCACCCCACCATGCCTCCATATCACACTCTGGCACCGTATCCCCCGCCGCCCAGTCATCGTGTGCGGACCTCTTGGCCACCTGCTTGCTATTCGCCGCTTTCCTCCTCCCGATATCATTATCCATCGACAGGACCAGGGGAGCATCCTTTGGACTCGGCGCTGCCTCATCCTCGCTGGGCCACGTCAGACTCTTTCGGCGGCCATTCAATACCATCCTGGCGAAACTCTCTCTCGTCTTCTTACACAGACCACCGCCGTTCATCCATTTCCACTATAGACTCAGGCGCCTCCTTGTCATCGTCTTCGTCTTCGTCACAAAGAGAAGCACCACGAGGAGGGGGAGAAGCAGGTTTTCGACGTAGACTTTCTGCTGCAGATTTGCAAGTGCCTATCGAGCATCTTCAGGCGATTAATCTGGGTGACCAATGTGCGCATCCAAAGGAGAAAGCTTCAAAAAGGGAGATGGAAGCTGGAGAAGAGGAAGCACGAACAGCCTATCCGTCTTCTCGATGGCCACCGGAAGATGTATCCAATAAACATGGTGTGAAGAAGGAGGAAAAGGAGGATGGAGAAGAACGAGAAGAACGAGAAGAACGAGAAGAAGTACGTTCACCTGAAAGCATGGACAAAGAGGATGCTGAGCGCACGGTGGATATCACTTCAGATGAATATGAAGCACTCCAAGGGTTTGGTAAATTCCGTGCCCAGTCGATCGTGAAGTCCGACCATCGGGATCCTCTCGTGGGCAGCCCGAACATTGCTTCCCAGGTCTATGCTTTCCGTCAACGTCTAATGCCAGTACAGGAATCATTTCAAAGACCAATGCGTCATGATATGATTTAAATTAGTCTCTCCTCTTTGTCTTGTAACTTGTTGTGGTGTGTTTCTATTGTTCAAATAGCGAAAAAAGAATAAAAGTTAGGCCAAATTCGGCAAAACAGATCAGGCGGCCGTCTTTCCCGTTGTGAATAAGAAAACTGTAAGCACGCTCTTGCTGACCCTTTTTTCTACACACTTACTGTTACCCTCATGGCACGGCATTGCTGTGGTTTCATTCCTTTGCGAACTGGTGAGTCGGTTCAGCAATGGCATTCCTTCTAAAGCAATAGGACTTGAATAGGTGCAATTATCATCACCATCATCGGCATTGTAATGCGCTGCGTCTTTATCCAATTGAGACTAATAAACCAAATTCTTGAATTTAGCTCAACAAACTCTCGGGATTCTACGGTATCATTTCATTCGACTTTAGCGATGTAACCGCCTTCACTGTGTATCTTTATTCTCTTCTGTCAACCCTCGTCTTTGTCCAAGGCTTCTACGGTCTGCATACGGTACGTTATCTGATTGCTTTTACTCTCAACAGTACCTAACATACGGGAACCGAGTAGGACAATGTTCGAATTGTCCGGTGGTATAGTGCTTATTTTTGGATCGATTGTGTCGTTTGCATCGCCACCACAGTCTGGTTCGCTATCAAATGGTATATGTTCACTGACCACAGTCTGCCAGAATTGGCAGATAATGTCTTGAAACAACAAGAACACGACGAAATGTTTCGTATGGAAAGCATCGTCAGCATTGCATTGCTCGCCATCCTTCGACTAGTTCATGTAAAGCATTAACGAAACGCCTTTAAGCTATTTTATTGATTGCATTCATTTAGATATACTTTGCAATTGTCATTACCAATTATTACAAGTCACTGAACGTGGTGCAATATGCTAAACTTAATGCAGACCCCGAAATGGCTCAAACTCCCTATGATGCAAGAATCCACCACAAGCGCGAAGCTATTGATTAAAGTGTACTTGCAATAGTGTATTTAATTCTTCTTGCAATAACTCAAACTAAATCCAATGTACAGCTGAAAAAAAGCATTCCAAACATGACAAACACTTTCAGATTATTGACGTACCAAATTGCCGAATGCCCTTGTTTATTCATACTATGACTAATGAATAAGAGGTGCTATCCATTGAAAACGTAGAAAACGGCTTATGACTAAAAAGGGATTCAAGAGCAATTAACCGTCGCATTCATGCTCGTTGATGGATTGTAAATGAGATTTCTGCAAAAGAGGACCACAAAAAGCGCCTGTTAAACAATCATCTGTCAATAGCATATTTCTTGACCTGGTCATTTTCCCCCACCAATTGCTGGTCATGTACTGTAGTAATCTTCCATGCTATCATCTTACCTAAACATCCATGCCGTCAACCTTTTTTTCTTTTTGGGTAGATTAATGCTGCGAACTAAGTCCGCCAACACTGATCAGTGTAATTACATGGCATGGCGGAAAATAATAAGAAATCTCGCATATTGAATAGACATCGATAGCTTGCCATATTAATAATGAGGAAGTAAGCATCTATCGGTAGATCAGCAGTAAGTTCCTGACATGCTTCTTCACGCAAGGATGCTATAGGAAGAGATGCAGCATGCAAGGAGTCGATAAACAAGCGCCGCGGGATTCTCCTCCTAGTACCACGTATGTGCAACACTAGAAAGGCACGAAGTACGTTGTTAAGCCAGCTTATGGTAAAGCCAGGCTATGGCTTAGTCAGTAGCATTAATACACAGCAGTATTTGCTCGCTCAACTATATGCAATCCACGGTGTTATGGAAGCCACGTGTACTGCAGGTAAAGGTATATTCTGACAAAAAGGCTTGGATCCAAGACTTACTCTGCAAAACGCATTGCTCTGCAGTTAATGATCGCCTGACCAAATGGTTGATGGATATGTGCCGAAACAATAATCTATTCCTTCTTATTTCTATTATTGAATCTCTGGTGCGCCGCTTCACATAATATCTGGAACCGTGCACGCTTCAGCTCTAATTCCAGCGCCGGCAACTCTAATTCATGCGCTAATTCGTTGATAGTTTCTAAGCTAAGAGCTCCTGGAATATCCTTTTGCAATATGTGGAGCCTGGGCTTTGAACCAGATTGCTTGAACGCCTCGGAAACCTCTGCAGGAAAAGAGATATCGGATGTTGATGACAACGAATAACCATTAAATGTTTCATCCAGTTTTTCATGCGGAGTGTACTCCAAACGGTTGTGGTACGAGAGAAATTGAAGATGCTGTGCTCCCTTATAGGCTAACACGAAAAAAAAATTAAGTGTTTTTCCCGTTTTCTCTATATCGGCGTTAAGGTTACCTTTGTAATGGCTATACAAACGGAATAGATTATACGCAAGCGGTATGTTGGGGATTAAGGGAACGATTACGAATGTACATGAAATGGGAACCCAGTAGGCGGAATAGTACATGTACTTCTTATGATATGGCTCTCTGTGCTGTAGGAGCAAGTCTAGATCGTCTTGTATCGCGGGACCTTTGAGCATAGATGGGTGGTACACGCATGCCTGGATAATGTCAGTAAGACGTATTCTATGCATATCGTAACCTTCTCTAGTTGTTGCTCTAAATGTTCCTTTGTCGGGACGCCTTTCAAAAACCATTCCTGGTAATCCAACTGGTTCATGAGGTTGTTTCCGTGATCAAATAGCTTTCTTTTCCATGACTTGGGATCAGCCGTTCCCAACTGATCCCATTTGTTGTTAGACCAGCTCACAAACTTTGTCAGACGCGAGGTGGTTGGAATGGTTGAATGACAGTAGTAAGCCCAGCGATTGCTGAGAATGGGCACAGCGAAGACGCGCATAGTTCAGGAAAAAGAAGCAGCAGCTTTCTGCCCGTGACGGAGTTCATGTCTCAGCATTTTTTAAATCAGAAATTTTGCCTGGCTTGAGCCCTAAGTAATGACTGTGCTTAGCCTTGTCAAAGATCGCTCCCGCCCTTTTCCAATAACTTTGTCCCACCATCATGTTCTTTTTTTCTTATTTACCAGGTACCTACGCAGCAAAGCATCGAGAAATGTTATTTTCAGGTTCTCGTAGGCCAGATTCGCAATAGGTCAGCTCGTGCGAATCTATTATACAAAGCAGAACAAATCGTAAAATGTATAGAAGCCAACTCTAACACTTCAAACCTGCCGCATTGCATGTGTTGCAATGCCATTTAGTTTTCCTTTGCTCTAGTAATCTTTTGTCTACCATAGCAAACATCATGTAATTACAATACCTGATGTTGTTGATAGTGCATGGAATAACTCATTCTCGCCTCGACAGACCATTGTTTCTGGTGAACCCAGTGAATGATGTCCCAAAATCACGGACGTGCATTTTATTAAGTGCCTGTCCTTTGGATTACTTTTCCCCAAGTCGAAGATGCCAATCACGATGATAATGTCCATTCTCATATAGAACCTAGGGATATTTCTTCCTCACTTAATATACCCTCTTCTGTTTTGTATGTACGTTAAATGTGTCCTGTAGATTCCTCTTCTTCCATCTTAATATGCATGAACATGACAGCAGTGACCATTGACATATCTTGCCATCATGCAATTACGGAAAAGTCCTTTAAATTTATGACTAATAATACAGTCTTCACCCTTTGTTGTCTGCAGAATTAAATAAAATTACTTCTTCTATTACCACACCACAACGTTCAAGTTAATTGCTCATTACGGTTACTGAAGCTGGAAAGCATTCAGTACCAACATCCAAACGTATAACAATGATTTTGCTTTTCCGTCTCCAAAGTGTTCAACTTCATCATTGCCCAACAGATCCTGTTGAGGGATATTACCCTTTTTCGCATTCATAGTAAACTATACTGCCAAATAGGAGCTATTACTTATTTGACTTCTTTACAGGCTGAGCGAGGGCTGTTGAAGCACAAAGACAAGTATGAGGTCCGCAAATCATGGCGATAATGTGAATTCAGATACAAAACAATCATATGTGCTGTAGCTACTATTACTGTTCTCCCATCCATACCGCTCTTTTTTTTTTTCATTGACAACATCGGATGGGCCATTGAAAAAAGAAGTTATGGTCATGTTGTCGTTTTCAAAGAGCGTGCGGATTTTTCTTCTCAATTACTCATCTTTTCCTCAGATCAAGTACTTCCATCTCCTTTTTGAACATAGATTAACTCTGTGGCACATAGTTCTGTTACCGATAATTTCCCGAGGAAGTCCTTTGGCTTCTTTGGGTTTCCTCTTTTGGATTTCTGTGCTTCCCCCAACGGCTCGTCCCGTTGAGCATCAGCGTTTCCGAAAGGAGTGCGTTCACCCTGGATGGGGCATGATGTCTGTAAGTGTTTAATTGATAAGTTT